>NJDC01004947.1:48910-94369 GCA_002245475.1 Calephelis virginiensis
TATTTTTTTGGTAGTGCAGCCTATATCAGCACACCCACATGCAAACATTTTGTATGTGTTAAGTGCGAAAATACGTCTATACGAGAAACAGGAGCCTGGTAGTAACTAACTTCAGACTGTCACATTTATCTGTCGGTGTGCGCGCGCATCGTAAAAATTTACTCTCATCATTTTTCCCGATCGCGCCAAAAAAAGTATAACTTCAAATAATGTATAATTGTATACAATAATTGCAGTGATGAAACATATATAGCTTAAATTATCGTGTCGTTTATCGGATTACCGATACCTGTGCATGTGTTATTATGAATTGTTTACAAATTACGGTAGATTTTGTCACCATTGTCATATTTCGACGGTAGATGGTAAAGTAATGTTGATTACGGTGCATTTCCGTAACTACGGTGCACATGGTAACACTGGAACGAATTCAGAACGGCGAAGGCTTGTTCAGGCGGGTTTATCTATGTTAAAAAAATGAAAATATAACGGTTTATTGCAAAATTTATACGGCCGCTTCCGAGATCATACCGATCCCAATTGATATCGGATGCACCCCTAACCTATACCTAAAAACTCTTAACCTAACATATATTTTCGCTTATTTATTTACAGTATGCCACTGGACAATGGTTTGAAATAGCCAGATATGCACACAAAATAGAAACCGATGCCGACTGTGTAATATTTGATTTTGACTCAAACGGCGATCATGCGCATGCCAATATTAAAGCAGTAGTCGCCAACAAAGCGACAATAGTGAAGTCATCTATATATCCAACAGAAGAAATCGGGAAAGTTATGTTTGTTTTACCTGAACCAAGTAAGTTTTAAGGACATTAAAAACTGTCACATATTTATGTTTTTTTTATTAAGTTATTTTGCCCCGTTCTGGGGCCGGACATTTATGTTTTCTTTCTTTCTTTAGGGTTTGGCCTATACTGTCAGTATTTTGCCATTAGTCAAGTAGAAATTTACATAATTATAATTAGTCATCAGTCATAAGTCGTCAGTAAGTCATGTCAGGCTCTTAGGTAAAGCATGTAATGAGAGTTGGCGGCAACGAGAAAATACACGATACGCTAATTTCTTCATGATTATTTCATTTGTGTACTTTCACTAAACAAAGTTGTACAAAATGCCACCAAAATTGACTAATTTCACTCAATATCAACACGAAATTCAATAATTACAAACCACTGATAAAAAAACAGTACGACAGATATGAGTGATGGAGTTTTGGCGCCATCGAGAGAAAAGATGGTCGAAGTGTTTTCATAATTATTGAATTTCGTGTTGATAATGAGTGAAATTATTAAATTTTGGTGGCATTTTGTACAATTTTATTAAGTGGAAGTGCACAAATGAAATGATCATGAAGAAATGTCGTGTATTTCCTCGATGCCGACAAATCTCATTACATGAGCTTGAGTAATGAGGCCACCGCTTTACCCCAAGAGAGACATGACTTACTGACGACTTATGACTGATGACTAATTATAATTGATTAAAATTGATATAAAATTTTGAAGCAAATTTCTACTTGATTAATGGCAAAATACTAACGTGAAGGCTAAAACCTAAAGAAAGAAAACACATTACCTATTGACGCGTAAAACATTTTACTTACAACAGATTCTCCATCTAGATAAGATAATCTAGATGTCTATCTAACGGACTAGCATTAGGAAAAGTTTTTCATAGTAGTAGTCACCTAATCAATACGTATTGCACGCTATAATATTTAGATAATAGGTAATAATTGTTTAGAGAAGACATTACTTTCCGGAAATCTATTAATTTACTTTTGATTTTTCGCAAAAAAAACGTATACATTATTATGTATACGTTTTTTTTTATAACGCGACAAACTCAAAAAACTAGTGGAGTGCAGTTAATAGCATCATTAGAAGAATTCTAATGATGCTTTGATTGGGAAACATACATTGAATTTTCATAAGTATATATAATAATTTGGGATTTTCGGCTTCAGTATAAGTTCCATCCATTAACTATATTATACCGCCTTACCTATTTTGTCGCGTTATATCATATATGCATGTTTTGGCGAGCAATTGCAAAGTAAATGATTTTACTTAACTTTAGTTATTAATAATATTATTTTTTAGTGTCCATTAATATAACGGCACATGTCCTGGACACAGACAACAAAAACTTCGTCATATTCTACCACTGCACTGAGGACAATTCTAGCAATGAACTTGGAGGTAAGCAATTACATATTATATTTATAAATGAAGACTTGTTAAAACTGTTTTGAACTGCATAAATTTAAGCACAGTTATTTAAATCCTTTTTTCATTGAAATGCGTTAATTCGTGTACCTATAATACCTATTACATTAAGTCAATTATTTATATTTATAACTGGTTTAATTATTTATTACCAATCATTTTAAAACTATATATAAATTTAACCCTGTCTACCGTAAACTACCACCGTTTCCAAACCTAGCCAGACAGGAGAAGAAACGGCGAAACAAACTCCGCGACAAAACCATAACTTTCATTATATTTGGTTAATAATTATTATAATAATTATTTTAATGTAAATTCTTGTTTGCAAGAAAATCCTTGACACTATAGGTAATACGTTTTCTCTAACAACAGGTCAAATTCCTTTAATCGAAATCTTTTTAATGGAAGTGATTTGAGATTATCAGGAATTTGGTTGTATAAAATATGAACGGACATGCAGTAAACGTTATTTTTATACATAATCGGTGTTTGGTTCGGCACATACAATTTCTCACAAAGTAAAATTAATTTATTTGGGTAGCAATCAGATAATTTAAAGTTTTTCAGTTTAATTTGTTTGTTGCCGCCATATCTCACAAAATGAGGAGGCCACTGCATTACTCAATACTCTGACATGACATTCTATAACGACTTACGATTTTACGAAACGACACTTAAGAAGTGACTCTCCTCTGTGATCTATTGATTTCTTGATGTACCGGGCCCGTGAATATCCCGGTGAAGTTGTAAAAACCAGCAACATATTAGCAATTCGGCCCCCGGGTCGGGCAACGAAAACAATAGAATATGTGTATTTTTCATTTTCTTATAAACATAACGTTGTCCGGTTGGCGATAGGCTTGCCACCTATCACATTGTGGGAATTAGTGTTTTCGGCTAGACGTAGTGCCCTGGTTTTGCCTCTGCCTAGCTCTCCGGGGATATGGGCGTTAAGATACGAAGAAGTGAATTGAAAATAAATAACACGACTTTATTAATATGGAAGACGTGGCAGCATGGCCTTAAGCCTTAGTTAAAGGCCTTAATTTAATAAAAAAAAATAAGGAATTTTGGCGCCATAGTGAATGAAGATGGCTGTATTTTTTCATAATTATTGAATTTCGTGTCTATGTTGAGTGAAATTTGTTAGTTTAGGTGGGAATTAAATTAATATTGTTCAGTGAAAGTGCACAAATGAAATGGTCATGAAGAAATTAGTATATCGTGAATTTCCTCGCTTTCGCCAAATCTCATAGACGAGCTTGTTTGACGAAACCACCGCTTTACTCAAGACCCAGACATGACTTTGTAAACTGAGACTACTATGACTAGTGACTGAAATAAAGAATTAATACGGAAGACATGGTAGCATGGCCTAACGGCTTTCACCGACCCCACAAAGGGGCAAATTGATTAACAACAACGTGTAGGGTTTTTTGGCGCCATCGTGAATGAAGATGGTCGTAATTTTTTCATAGTTATTGAATTTCGTGTTTATATTGAATGAAATTAGCTTATTTAGGTGGAAGTTAAATTAATTTTGTTCACTGAAAGTGCACAAATGAAGTAATCATGAAGAAATTAGTGTATCGTCTATTTCCTCGCTGCCGCCAAATCTCAATAGCTTGAGTAACGAAGCCACCGTTTTACTCAAGACTCAGACATGACTTACTGACGACTTATAACTGATGACTAATTATAATTGATTAAAATTGATATAAAATTTGATTCAAATTTCTAATTGACTAATGACAAAATACTAACGTGAAGGCCAATACCTAAAGAAAAGAAAAAGAAAGAAACAACGTGTAGTTGTGATTAGTAGTCTTATTATTATTATTTTTATTATTATTATTATTCTTATTATCTTACTAGTCTGTGATTCTGTCACTTTAATTTTAGCTTAGAATGAGACTGATGTTACTGAGAACTGTACTACTAACCAGTGTGGCGCAACCTTTAATATAAAAAAATAAGTTTGCTATGTTTTTTATTCGCCCAAATCATATGACACTAGTTGCCTTATATCTGAGTGCCTTTAGACTTACTTTCAAATTATACGGGTTATATCTTTTCAAGTAAACTTCATACAAAATTCGGGTTGGCAATGTATCTATGGAAGTCCCGCCTCTTATTACGTAGTATTTATATACTCTTTGCTACTAACAATAAAATTAGGGAATTGTGTGTGTTTTTATGTAACATGTTTAAAAAACAACAGAACCTAGTTTAATCAATTTGATTAAGTATCTTCACATCCGCATCCGCGAAGAGATAAATTGAGGTACAACCAGGCTACTAAGGTATTCAAGATTAGCCGAAGGTACTAATTATAGTCGCACAATCTGATAGGTGGCAAATTAATTGTGCCCGGCACTTAAGTTTAAGTATCTTATGTCAGGCAGCAACAACAACTGATAACAGAAAAAACACATTTTGCATTGTCCGAACCGGTAATTAAACCCTTATGCTATCTACGTTAACACTTTCTACTAGGTGATTAATATTTAATTTTTTGAATAGGTAGACCTTGAAACGGTTGCAAGATCTAACAAGAGAAAAACGATATAGTAAACAGAAAAAAATATCTTCAAGCAAACCCGCGAATACACCCTGGCTTATTATTTCATCAAAATTCTTCACCATCAGTTCAGGAATAATGGTCTGATTGAATAGCAAATGCAATCCAATATTTGAACTTTTTTAAGTTTTTTGGAGTTTACTCCTTAAGAAACGATTTGAGTTATAAGGCCCGGTACGGAAATTTTATGAGGAGTAAAATCAAGTGTAACACGAAAAGTTGAGGCGTTACGTAGAAAGAGACAAAGGACTGACGATCTCGCCCGAACGAAAGTAGAGTCGCTCCGAGCGGGTAGTCATTCGGCTCCGCCACAGTCGAGTTACGTATGACATTGACATTAGTCGAATAATTTAAAACGCAGTCGACTTGTTCGAATGATTTGCATAGTCGAATAATTAGTATTAGTATTATTCGTAGTTGCGCATCGCTAGCATATAGTAGCATTTATTTTCTATTCAATATATATCATAATTATCGTTCGTTACGAGTAAACTCCAATCGTGCGTCGTAGCTGACACATACACTTTTTTATTTTTTTATTTAAATGATTATTATGGTTGCAAAACGCTTGTTTAAATAATTACTTCTTTTAACTAACGAAGAAACGCTGGAGGTGGTCAAGATGATGCATTTATAATTTATATTAGATCATAAATAACTTTTTTTACAAAGTTATCTCATTTTTGTCAAGCCAAAACCTTTTAGTAATACAGCCGGGAAAAATTTCGATCACGTCAGCTTTAAAACAAAACAACCGCTTCGAAGTCGAACCACCCATTCAATAGTTAATTTAATAGCACAATCAAGCACATACACTATATTTTACTGACCGACACATGAAACTTATAACACCCCTCTTTTTTCGTCAGGGGTTAAAACAAGGGATGATTGTATTATTCAGTGATATAGTGATATATATATATTATATTTCAGTGAGCAGAAAGGGTACACATCAACAATGATTCTATTAATTCCTTCTACAAAATTTACCTTACCTTTCCTTTTTTGGAAAGGTAAGGTAAAGGAAAGAAAAGATAGCAAAGCAAAATACAATTATTACAACTACTTATTAGTAGTGTTACTAGTGTTCTAACTACTAACAACCAAATGTATAATAAGCTGCTTGCTATCATTTAAGTACATACTTATGTTACTTGTTACACTTTTTTATATTACATCAAATAATATTAAGCTATTAGTCAGCTATTAGTTATTTTGAAAGTAACCAAAAATCAAAAAAAGTGTGTTGGTGCTATTAGCAAGCGCCAGGAGTGAAACTGGATAAATATGAAATACTGTGAAATATGTTAAATATTTCTTTCTCCTCCTAATTTAAACCAGTACATGTTTTTCATTGTAACACATTTTAGTTTCATTGATTTTCAAATCACAAATTTTAAGAACCAATATATCGAAAACAAAGGTCAAAGTGTTTAGACAGAGGTGCAACCAGGCCACTAACGACTAGCCGAAGGTGCTTGAGTTCCACGCTGTACCAACCTGGCACTTATCTAAAACTGGGCAATGACATTTTTACTAGAAAACTAAAAAAACAAGTATTTGGTAATTGAACTCTGGACCTCATGCAGAAATGTATATATTAATACGTGATGCCAAAACTTTGAACCCCTTTTTGCGAAAATTACGCGGTCGCAGGACCATTAATTTGGCACACTTATAGTTTATGTGTAGAAGAAGTGCAGAACGCTAATATTTTTCAAGAATAATGCTTATAAAGTACGTTAAATCAATAAATAAAACACTACCATACCATTTGATACACACAAACAAATATATTGATGATAGCGATGAAAGATCACAGATGGCGCACAATAAAATTTGGAAACAAAGTAGTCGGTCTTGAGAAATGAAGATGGCGTTCTTACCAATATTAAAATTTATATATTCGGCCCATAAATGCGTAATTTGAAATACAAATCTATACTAATATCATAAAGTTGAAGAATTTGTTTGTTTGTTGGCTTGAACGCGCTAATCTCAGCGACTATTGAACCGATTTAAAAAAATCTTTCAATGTTAAATAGCCCATTTAGGGAAGGTGGAAGAATTAAACTAATAATTACTTAAGTTAAATTATTGAAGTTCGATGGTCGGTTAGTAATTACTAGCCGAATTAATAAATTCAAACCCCGAAAACGTGTGTTATTAAATTATTTACGCAAACCAAATTACCTATGAAAACATGACGTTAGTTTAAGAACTAAGTTATAAAGCTGGTAAATCATTTTATTTATTGCTTTTCAGTTTTTTGATGATGCAGTTATTTCTTTGAAAAGTTTTATTGTATCCTTAAGGCTATTGTTATTGTAATAAATAAATAAAATTAATAGATATCGCTGGACAAATGACACAAATTGATCTAACTCCAAAGTAAGCAATTTAAGTGTGTTATGGGCGTTAGGCAGCGTTACTTATACATGGAAATACGTAAACACAGACATTTATGTTTATCACACAAATGACAGCCCCCATTGGAATCGAATCCGAGCCTCGCGGTTGGTCGTTGGAGTTAGGCGTGTACGCTGACCCCTCGATCGATGAGGTAGAAACTAATGGAACACTCTTGTGTTCCATCCATTGTGTTCTCCAGAGTAATGTTTAACAATTAACATTAGGACCAGTCAGTTATCATCAACGGTTAATAGTCTGTAAAATTAAAAAGTATATGAGCTTCATACCAAGCTTTTTAATCATAACCGACTTCAAAAAAAAGGAGTTTACATTGTTCGACTCCCATATTTTTTGTATGAATCGATTTCTCCGTCATTATTAAACCTACTTCAAAAATTATTTTTTTAATTGAAACAGCACACTTCCGGGGTAGTTTTAATTACCACCAAGTCTGGATTTGATGAAATCTCAAGAAAATCAAGATAAATATGTTTTTGTTTACCTAGGTAACTTACTTGTTAAAATCGAAGTCGGTTTTTTTGCAGTTTTCAAATACGTATCTTTACGTCCATATTCCCGAAGAGGTAGGCATAGGCTCAACCAGGGCACTCATAACTAGCCGATGACACTAAGTTTTTTCAATGTGATGTTTTTGTTCAATGTAAGGCATATACTTTTATCCAATCGTGGGCAACGTTATTTTCGGTCGGGAAACAAATAGAAAATGTGTTTTTTCCAATTTTCTAGTTAAAAACATGTTGCTCGGGATTGGATATGTGATATTGGCGATAGTGGCAAGCCTATCACATTGTGGGACTTAGTCTTTGGTTAGTCGTGGGTGCCCTAGTGGTGCCTCTGCCTAATACTTCGAGGATATGGGCGTGAAGATACTTCACAATTTGGCAATAACATTTAAAATGCACTACCATATAAGCCTTTACCCCCTTATATTTAAATTTGGCTTGTAACGTAACCTTGTAACGTAACGTAAAATAAAGTAAACCTGTATATACACACAAATACCGCCGGTATTATGCTAATGAACGAATATAATCTGAATCTAAACAAAAACACTTTTTTTGCAGAGGTGGCCTGGATCGTGTCTAGAACTCCAGTTATAAGTCCAGAATTGCAGTCTACAATTAACAAATATGTTGATGAGAGCCACGTACTCAACGGAGATAAGTTGTTCTGGGATCATCTTAAGCCTGAAGAATGTTTAGTCATTTAAATAAATAAAATAATGTTGTAGTTATCTAATGCACCACTAAAGTTAGATTCTCTTATGCCCGAGTCCTGTAATCAACGAAATATAATCCAAAAGAATAACTATTCGTAGTTCGCCCAAACGCAAGGAATCGTTACTCATATTTTTAAAAAATAGGTATCTACCAAAAACGAGGAACCGTAGTTAAATATTTTATTATTGGTACAAAGAACTAGTATTCGTAATCAGAACGACTCGTTTTTTGAATATAGGAACCGGGCATTAGTTGTTCAAAGCCTAATGCAAAAATCACTATGGTCATTCTTCTCTTTATTGTAAACACGAATGTAACTATCGGCTTATTATGTTAAGGCCCAGTTCCAGATAACTCTCGGGTTTCCTAAAAACAAATTGCTGGTTTTAAATCTTTTCTTATTAAAAATTGTTTTTATTTCGTCATTTGTACCTATGTGAAAAAACATCAAAAATGTTAATTAAATACAAATAGTAACAAAAAACCTTATTTTATTGATTTTAATATTGAATTTAATATCTACTATCCTTTTTTCACATCAATTTCACCAAATATAGAAACACCATCGTTAAAATATGTTGAAGGGGACAGTATCTTTTATAACAAAAATTAGTAATCGTACAGTTCTTACACATCTAGAAGATACACTGTATGTACCTAACCTTTCGACAAATTTAATCTCAGTAAGCAAAATAACAGACAGTAGTTGTACTGTCACATTTGAAAGACATAAAGCGATAGTTAACAATCCAAAGTCAGGAGTTACTCTTATTGGAATAAAACATTCAGACGGTCTATATTACATACAACCTAAGAAACATGAAATAAATAAATTAGCTAATACTACAAATACTACCAAGAAAATTGATATCTCTAGCATTACCGAATGACATAGAAAATTAGGACACATGAATGTAAAAGACATGAAGTATGCACTTATAAATGAGAAATTGATTGGTCTAAATTTTAATGATTCAGAAGTTTTACCTGAATGCGAGACCTGCATTAAAGCTAAACTTCATATACTACCTCCTCCATGCGTTTTCAAAAATTGTAGAACACTAGAACACTTAGAAATCATTTATAGTGATGTCTGTGAGCCTGTTCAAACGGCGACACCACGCGGCAATAAGTATTTCGTTACATTCATTAACGATTTTAGTCGATACTGCCGTGTGTATCTTATGAAAAATAAGAGTGAAGTACTAGACAAATTTAAAGAGTTTAAAGAGTTAACTGAAACTCAAACTGGTAAAAGAATCAAATGTTTACAATCAGGTAATGGTACTGAGTATATAAATACGAAATTTGATCTTTTTTTAAAGGAATGTGGAATACAACGCAGACTTTCTGCTCCACAAACGCCAAACCAAAACGGCGTTGCTGAACGTAAAAATCGTACCTTATTAGAAAAATCAAGGGCAATGTTGATCGATGCAAAGGCACCACTCAAACTTTGGAGCGAAGCAATCTCAACTGCAAATTATTCATCAAACAGAAGCATAAATAGCGCCATTGAAAACCAAACACCATTTTAACGGTGGGTTGGTAGAAAGCCATGCATTAATCATTTATATACATTTGGAAGTAAGACTTATGTCCTGAAAAAAGGTACTCTTGGTCATAAATTTGCATCGAAAGCAATACCTGGTATGTTCACTGGATACTCAGAAACATCAAAAGTTTTCAGAATTTTCATTCCGTCAAAAAACAATATTAGTGTCTCAAAAGATATTAGAGTATTGAAAATACAATTTTACAGTGAAACTAAATTAGACACTGATGGGCTTATGAATTTGTTTGATACAAATTCTGGGGATGAAATACCTCAACTTGAGAAAAAAATCAAACAAACAAGTTGTCATACCGCTTAATCACTATTGGCAATATCAAATGGACAATGAAGTAAATGAGACTTCACAACAAAATGTAGTTAATAGCACACAGGAAGAGTCAACAAACAATGAAAGTGATTATGAATCATATTCTGATTCAATTATTAATGATGATCCTGTGCACAACAATAACATTTAAGATGATACCGATATTCAAATTAGGTCATTAAGAGATAGATCAAAGCGCCTAAGCGTTACGATGATTTTATTTTTGCTGCTACAGAAGAAATTGAAAAATTGCATAAACCTAAAGAACTACTTACTTTCAAGGAGGCCATAAACACTTCGGAAAAAGATAAATGGCAAGATGCAATGCGCAATGAAATAAATTTATTACATGACGACCAAACTAGGGATTTGGTTGATCTTCCAAAAGGATGAAAAGCCTTACCTAGTATGAAATGTAATTAAAATGAATCCAGACAGTTCGATTGAAAGATACAAAGCGAGAATAGTAATCAAAGGCTACTCAAGGCTCAAGAGCCAGGAATGGATTATGATAAAACTTTTAGCCCAGTAGTTCGTTTAAGCACAATAAGAACATTACTTCAGAATCATGGGGGTGATCAAACCACTGATCGATGTACATCAGGTTCAGCATTCTTATTCTCTGGTGCTGCAATAAGTTGGAGAAGTCAGAAACAAGCTACAGTGTCTGTCTTCAACCGAGGCAGACATAATTGCTGCTAGTGAATCTGCGCAAGAGATATTGTGGCTGAATCGCTTACTAAGTGGATTACTAAAAAGTTGAGACTCTGATGATGTTATACTACAAAAGTTATATTTTGTTATACCATATTGTAAATAATTTTAATACATTTTGTTAAATGAAGTTGTATATCATCAATAACAATTTATAACTATTGTTATAAATTGTTTAAAAACAAATGTTATAAGTCAGTTACATAACTGCTGTGTGGGAGCACCTTAAGACTGGTGACGATTGTCTACAAATATCCACTTGAAAGAGTAGGGCATCTCTATAAGAAGTAGAAGTATCTCTAAATAAACTCTCCTGGTTTTCCTCAAGTTGACATGTGATTATATTTTCTACCTATCTCATTTTGTCTTCTTCTACTTTTTTAAATATGTACCAAAGGCTTTTCTATAGTTGCAATTATCTTGTGACATTATTTCCCTAACCAGTTTTTCTTTCTTAAATACCGGACATGATTTATCTAACGCCATATGGGCTCCTCAACAATTAACGCAAATAACTTTTAGCTTGCAATTTTCATGATATGCGCTACATTTCGGACAAACTAGATTTTTCGCGGGACATGCATGTGATAAATGGCAGTATTTCCAGCACTTGAAACATTGCGAAACTGGAAAAACGTATTTTCTTACTTGGAACCTACATCCATACCCGTAAATAAATGACGGTACTCAACTAGCCTTAAAACAAAAACGTACACTTTTACTTTGCCGTCATCTGTGACTCGTTTTAGCCTTTAGCTGAAATTATATCAAATTCGCAATCAAAATTTTTGAAAATTTGTTCCTCACTAATATCATCCAAATCCAATGTTTTACAATTGAGATTGAGATGTTGCGTCAATTGTCAGAGGTAGTCTAGGTATTGAAATTTTTTATTAGACATTAATTGCTCGGCATCTGCCTTCTTTTCGAATTGGATTAAAACTCTAAAATGGTTTTTGTATTTAATTATCAGAACATTCTGTATATTTCTAGACTTTAGAAGTTTAGCTAAGGCCATCTGTTGTAGCAAATTTTTTTTAAAAGTTACGCATATCGCCATCTTTTCCTGCATTTCCTTCTCAAAGTTATTATTGCTAAGTCTGTATCCCACCTCTTTAGAATGCATCTTGAAATTTTTTTAGCTTTCTTCTCTGCACTGTTTCAAATCCTGACCCGCCTTCTTGTTCCTCACTAGATTCAGATCGATTGCTTGAGCGGAACTGCGCTTCTATACTATCGTCCCACTCCAATTTATCGTTGAGTTGTTGCTCACTCAGTATCGGATGTTTAATAATATTATCGTCGAATCTGGTTGGCCCGTCAAGTGCCACCGTACACATTTGATCATCACTCATCACATTCGAAATGAGGGTATTCGTAAAAAACAACAAATACCGATAACTGAGTGTCGTATATCGTACGTGTGTGCTCGCCCGCTCGCCCCGACAACAAGTGCTACTGGAGAATTTAGTTTAATTAAGGTACTAACTACATCATTCAGGTAAAAAAGAGTAATGCGTGTTTATTGAATATAATACAAAAATAACTTGTTGGGCCTAAATCACATGTAGGGCCTTAGGTTGGCAATGCACCATCACCACCATTGGTGTCTCTAGGCAGCGTAAATTTCTTACCATCAAGAGTTTTGTCTGCTTGTTTGCGTTGCAATATTATAAAAAAAGGGGACAAAACCAATTCGGTACACCGAACAATCGCTTGAAACCAATTTGGTTAAAAAGCATCAAATTGCTTCTTACTTTAAATTTGCTTCTGCTCTGTTGACAATGAAAATTATGATAGTTATGAATGTCTTAACAAAAAAAGTTTTCTCCTTCATTTTATTTATATTTTGTATCTAGCAAAAGCCGCTCGTTTATAATTGAAATTTCAATTTTTAAATCTTTATTGACTGATACTGTTTTAATAGATGAAGTTATGTAAAAAAGCTGCATTAGTATTTACATTTTACAATATTTACGGGTAAAATTTCAGATGGATGGTAATGAAATTAAAGCAATATCTATAAACAATATACTAAACTGCTTAGAACAGGTTATCTATTTGGAGCAGCAATCGGAAGAAACGAGACCCTACAAATTGACGACACGTTTACATACATCTTTGATACAACAGTTAGCAGAAGTAGCCGGCAAGTATTTACAAATTTTAAATTCACGTATATTATTTGTTCATTAAATTTGGATTATAAAACAAAATATTTCTGTTTACTCGGATTTTTGACGACACACTTTTTTCGCTTTCGTTTTCGAAACAACAGTTACATAAGTATGCACGTGCACACGGTAAATTTTTAACGGGGGTGCTGGATCATTGCACGTATCTGTCTAATACAACGCCGTATTAATGAGATTATCCTTTATTCCAACTTTTGAAATAATTCCTTAGTGAGATTTAAATGACAATAAAACGAGTGGAAGGCGCAGACACCATTTTTATTTTATTTATTGCAATTTTAGTGGGTATTAGATTTGATATAAATATCATTTTTAGATATATCCAACGTCACCAATACCATCAAGCCAGAGACTACTCTAAAGGAATTAAATTTGGATCTATCAAAAGTAGATACAATTGCCGCACATTTGAACAATATTTACAACATTTGTGTACCAAAAGAATACATGCCATCGTTAACTTTACAACAGTAAGTAAAATAAAAAAAAAATAGTCAGTTCTTATCAAATAAGTGTGAAAAATTGTCTGCTAAATCTATTTCTTGCCTAGTAAGCCAGGGCAATATTTCTAAACGGATACGACTTAAAATAATCCATCCTTATTGACTTGCCAAGTAAAGGTCCTGTGCTAGCAAACATGGATTAGAGACATAAATTGATGGCAACAAGTTATACTGGAGGTTGCAAAATACAATCATTTTCACCTTAAAAACTAACTTTGTCTTTCATTCATGTTTCATAGCATTTTTCAAAGTTATATTTGCACTTTAACAAGGTGTTATATCGCAACAACTGCTGACTATAACTCGTTAAACCAAATTTCGCAGAAAGCTTGCATTAAAATCAATTTTTTTTTCACTTTCTTATTTTTAAAGTTACTGAAGGTAATTTTCCGGTAATTTAAGATGGCTCTTATCTAAAAGTCGGGTTATATTGGTCCACTATTGTAGTAGAAGAGCACACAATGCCGTTGCCTTTTTCTAAGTATCTGTAACGCCTTACGAACAGTGTGATCATTATCATATAATAAAATACATACATACATACATACATATAATAAAATAACAAATGGATGTCCATTTGTTATTTTATTATCAGATATTTATGATTCTGATTCTGATTCTTATCTATTCTGGTTGCTCCACTCAGCCATCTGAACATTTTCATTTCACATATTATGTGTTCTCTGTTCATGAGATTATTTCCCATTCCATCATTCACTGCTATAAAGCAAAGTAGGCCTTATTGTGGTCTTGAAAACTTGATTGGCATGAGCGTATCGAAATCAACAGCAGTCAGTCAAGTACCATAATTAATTATTGTGAGGTTTGTGTGAATAAACTAACCTTTCAGTATTTTTGTTGCGGGTTCTTGGATATCATTTCCATAAAATTTGTAACTGGAATAAAAAAAAATTCACTAGAGCCGGTCTGATAGTGTAATCAATGAATTAGATATGTTAGATAATAACTAATATTTATATGCATTTTCAGAATAGAGAACTTCGAAAAAAAAATGTTACTGTCAAAATATTCCGAACCAATAAGACTGGAATCATTTTACAGCTGTGTAGAAGCAGATGAACTTTTAGGAACTACAGAAATGGCATTTTTATCAACGTTATCAAGCAATACAACTTTTGTAAGTTTTTATAAATAGAGTTTTACTTTTTTGTATCGAATTCAATTGTAAGAATATATCAATATTTAAGTAAATATTAGCCTGTGTATTGGAAATATATATTTTTATAACAATAAAAATATTTACATATATTCCATTTCAGCGTGGCAATGAATTTGACGTAAGCGAAAAGTATTTGTGCATCGTACCAGGCGTAGAAGGTCTACATATAAGATTTAAAGAGCTATGTGAAGGCCTAAAACTACCAGCACTAGTTTTACAACCAGGACTCGAAAACCCTAACGAGTCGTTAAAGGATTTAGCAAAAAGATATGCTCTGATGCTATTAAAGAAAACTGAAATAAAACACAATTTTTATCTTCTTGGTTATGAAAGCGGCATTATGGTTGCATTAGAAATGGCGTCAATTCTGGAAAGTAAAGGTATGTTGGTGCTTTTTGTATGGCTGAGTAGAGTAACTATCAAAAACTATTAAGTCTTAATTACTTACCGACCCGGCTAACTGCTACTATCAGCATGTGTGGATTAAAGCATTGTTTTTCCCATTTTCTCTGTAATTTTCCAGGTATTTTTTTTCATAAGAACCTTCTCCTAACAATGACTGATACTACACAAAAAGAATAAGCAAAAGTGATGCATCCGTTCAGGCGTGATGCAATGGCCTCGTGAAATGAGGATTCATATTATATCTACAAAGATTAATTTTACAACTAAAATTGAATATCGGTCATTTTAACTGACTCAGAGAGAGGAGTTTTTCGATTCTACAGCTTATTTTTTGTATATTTTGACGACGTACCTAATGATGTACCACCACACATATACAGCACCACATAAATAAACATAATAAGCATTATTAAGTAAAACTCAAAAACAACTATTTGTATTGTCATAAAATTAATATGTGGCTATTTCGAAATCATTAGCTATCTTTCGAAAAATAATTATTCAAATGCGACATGGTGCCTAATGAAACAGCTGGGGTCGGGTTTTGCAGTTTTGCTCACTTAATTATTATTGTAATCACTTAAGAAAATGTTTTTCCATTCTCGTTTTACTGTTTTATTTTAAATACCACAGAACAGAAATTAAAAATTTTACTAAATGATTTTTTTTCGGTTTTAGGTCTTACAGGTACTGTATTTTGTCTTGGAGGGTCACCTGCTGAAGTTCAAGCCTTTTTTGCAGATAAACTATCTGAATTTAACACAGATGAAGCTTTACAGCTAGAAGTTGTAAGACATATGTACGGGTTATTTGTAAACGAAAGTACTAAGGATTTGGATATTGCTTTACAAACTGCGACGACTTGGGAAGAAAGAGTCAGCGCTTGTTTGCAATGTGTGCATGGACGTATCATGCATTCAAATCAGTATGTAAAGGATCTTATTAACAGCGCTTACATAAGATTGTTGCAAGTCCAACAATATCAATTACAACTTAGTCTACTTAATTCCACTTTAGTAGCACTTTGTCCACGCTACTCTTTCGATACGAACGTTATTTCTTCGAATCTTTGTAAATTTTCGCTTAAACCCATCATCTCTTATCAACTAGAAGCTCCGCTTGCATTCACTCCTCGAGATTTACGTTGTTCTGCCATTATTAATCGTCACCTGGATAGTGAAATACTGGAAGCCTATAAAAAGCGTAACATGTGTAAAACATATTTGTTAAATGCTGACACATTCAAGATAAGTGTCACAGATGAATATTAATACGTGAAGCAAAAACTTCGGCAAAAACCCCTTTTTATGAAAATTACGCCCATATCCCCGAAGAATTTTTATTTATGAATACTACGCGGGCGGGGGAGTATGAAATTTGGCACAAATGATAACCTTAAAAGATCACAGATGGCGCACAAACTATATTTATGAAGTTTGGAAACAAAGTAGTTGGTCTTGATAATTGAAGATGGCGTCCTTATCAAAAAGATATTACAATTTTATTATGGCGAATTTTAACAAATGTGCGACCACTACTTTTAATAATTGTAAAAGAGACACAGATATGAAGATGAAATTAACAATGATGCTAGTTTAACTGCAACTAATATATCATTTGAGAAATAATGAGAAAAAAATATTAAATTGGCTTCACTCATCACAACCTCTTGAGTTTCTTATAGTAATGTTATGAAATCATTTGAGATAGCAAACAAAATATTTTTTCTATAATAAACATACTTGTTTAGGTACCTACTTACAATTCATCAGTCTTGATGTTTGTAACAAAGTTTAATAAAAAAATTATGCGAATAATCGACCGATTTTATTAATCCTTTTTTTGTAAATGAGGTCATAGTTCAAAAGTGGTCTCATTAATCTTATCATGATCCTACTAGTAGTTTTAAAGTTACCGGTTTTTTTGGAATTGTGAAAAACCGTTCGACATCTTATGATCATCAAAGTTGAGCATCTTTAGAAATCTTTAGAAAAAATTAATATGACATTTAAAAATGGAGAACATGCATGTGTACCATATGTGTTTCGTATTAAGTTTTTAACTAATTTTAATTAAAAAAAAAGCCAAAACTAATTTAAATTAGCCTAAAACAAACCTAAAATATTGGAAGGCAAATTAGTAGACATATTTCCTGATGATAAATTCATAGTGTCTTGCCAATAGGCATCGAGCAAAAGCTCGATATCGACTACCTTATCCTCCGAACCGGAACACGTCAATGGCAAGTGCTGAACAGATTACAAAGCTAACATAGTTGTCCTTTGTTGTTTATACTATATTTTCATCAATGTAATATTAACCACTTTTATGATATAAATATACAATTAAAAACTTTTTATTACTTTGCTCCGAACTGAGACCTCGCGAGAAATCAATACATCCTTATGTGTTTCCAAAACTCCATCATCCACAATTTCTTTGAAAGGAGTTCTCTCCGTGTTTGTCTGGGCTCCTTTGCTGAATAGACCTCGCTCGGTTTGTCACCGCCGCCTTATCTATTCTTGACGTGACCCAGTTCGAAGGTTAGGGTAGGTAGCCGGTAAACTTAATTTTGCTGGAGGCTTAACATCCCAGCCTAAGGTAGGCAACGCACAATTACCATTTTTGGTGTCTTTATGCGGCTTGAATTTCAAACCATAAGGAAATCCATCTTTTTATTTGCCTTCCAACATCATAAAAAAAAGATTATGTTAACAAAGTTAAAACGCATAATAATCGGCTTACTAACTTTGCAATAGGACGTAATTATAAAATTCTTTTACTGCAGGTAGGTTAACTTTGTAGTAAAATTTTAAGTCTTGCCCCTAACTACAGAATTTTTGCAAAATACTGGCAGGCATTCATTTCGACCTTGGACGGGACTGATAACTGTATAACTGCACAAAACGCCAGTTGGTTATTGTTTTTGTATTTTGCAAGTGCTTGCCGTGGCTAAGATAAAAGTGTATTTTGTCTTGCGTTTCTAAAGAACCATTTTATTTTGACTACTTGTAAATAAATATATTCTATGCCTTATTTTGGTAGTATTTTTTTAAAATTAATATGTGATGCCGAAACTTAGGACTCCTTTTTACGAAATTTGCGCTAACGGAGGAGTATGAAATTTGGTACACTTATAGTTTATGTGTAGAAGAAGTGCAGAACGCTAATATTTTTCAAAAATAATGATTATAAAGTACATCAAATCAGTAAATAATACGTTACCCATACTACCGTGCATTTGACACACACAAAAAAATATATTGATGCTGACGATAAAAGATCACAGATGGCGCACTAACTGTTCAGGAAACAAAGTAGTTGGTTTTTAAAAAATGAAGAAGGCGTTCTTTTCAACAAGATATTAAAATTTGGATATTAAAATATTAAAATGGTCGAATTTCGACCAATGGGCGCCTACTAGTTTTTTTAAAATTTTGATAGATTGTACCTACACTGTTGTGATCAGAAACTAAATATGTTACTGACATAACCATGAGAGTTGTCATATCAGCGGCTTGGCTTAAGCAGCACCTCGGCAGGTTCAACCCTTCGGTATAATCAGCGGTATCAGCATTTCGCAAAGATTGGCATGTAAGAAGTATCGGTACGGCACGTTACGGAGAAAAATTTATTTCCCCCGTAACACCGTAACAGAGTCTTTTATGACAAAATGTAGTGAAATAAGCACGGGATCTTCCGATAAAAAAATGCAACGGAGACAGATGCTTTTTATATTATGCCTTGCTAGGCATAATATAAAAACCAAACCGTCTATCATCAGCCCTTTTCTCCTGGCATGGCACTGCTATGATGGCAGCAGGAATAGGTTAGGCATTGAAACCCTACCTGAGCGATTCTTGCATAGCACTTTACCACTAGGGGACTTGTTGGTCATGACCAATTTAATTTTTGCTTTTCAAGGAGACAGATGGTCAATTTTACGCAGAGAACTCAAATCAGCGTGAGGAGATTGTGGTCGAAATCAGAAGTGGTGCGGTATTCCAGATCTCATGTTGTGGGAATGTATCAATGAGGAGATAACGTCATAGTGTCAGCGTAGCGGCCGAGGCGATGATTACGCAGCCCACAATTCGTACAGTTAATGTATATTATTCGTAGACCAAAATTTAATCAATTAATTAATTTAAATTATGAGTAACATAGCGGGTTTGCGCATAGCCACTGTTGCCGTAAATTGCTAATAAACTATTTGACATGTTTTTAAATTTACGTTTCTTGTTTGTTATTTGATATTTGTGGCACCTACATGACATATCTACCACATTAGGCTGGTATTCCACTGGTCAAAAATCTTTGTCCGATGTATCCAATATGTGTCCAAGCTTCGATCAAATTCCTTTGACAGGCACCCATTCCACACGTTCTTCGTTTTCTTTTGTAAATATGGCTTTCAATAGTTTTTCACGACTAATTTAGCCAATGTCAGGTGCGGGACCACCAAACAGTAAGTATTTTACTTCTATATAGTCTGAAGATATTGATCTACCTAAAGGGAAAAACACACAATATATATGGCCAGCACCAAATTTTACAAAAGACATGCACACATATGAGTTAACTTAATTGTTTTTATAATTTAATTTTGTTTGATTTTATATATCTACATAACAACTTCAAAATATTGCGGTTACTTGATAGTAGTAAACATTTATAGCTAAAAGGTTTAGGAAAATCACTTGGAAGGATATCATACAGGGATGTAGGGAATTTTGAGCAATTATATAAAATATGATCAGCTGTACCTTCCTTCTATGTCCACACTCGCAGATAGGAGAATCTCTAACACACATTTTGTGAAGAAAAACGGGTACAAACGTGACCAGGCCTTAGTATACTGACAACAGATGTTGAAGTTTTATTCGTGGATTGAATCTGATAAAAGCGTGGTTTTTCCTGAATGCAAGGCTGAATGGATGCATAATGATTCCCTTTTGGTTAGGCTAGACTAGGCCCAGTTTGTACTCCAGTCCTAAAGAAGATCATGTCGAGCTGTTGAAGAGCTGTTTGTTAAGGGGGTGTACATAGAATTTGTGTAGACAGCCAATGTTCACAGATTCTTTAGCCAGCCCTTTTACCACCTCATTATTTTTTATTCCTACATGACTAGGTATCCAAGCCAACACCACCTGAATATTATTAGTAGGGCATTTGTACAAAATTTCTTTAATTTGACAAATGATATTTAGTTTAGATATAGAATAGAAATTATTATTTGAAATAGCTTCTAAACAACTAAGTGAGTAAGAAAATATTATTGACTTGTGGCATTCAATGTACTAAATAGCTTCAAGTATAGCTATGCTTTCTGCTATATAAACAGAGGAAATAGAAGGGCATTTATAGAATAAAGCGTTGCGTGTTGAATTGCGTGTTGACGCAATTTAGGTATCCAGACAGTTGCTCCAACCATGTTAGTAGGGCTTTTTTTAGAGGCGTCGGTGTAAGCCAAAAGCCAATCTGTGTACTTATTATTAACGAAATCGTTAAATAAGCTGTTTGCATTTATCGATTCCTTATAAATGCCAATATTTATGTGTATGTTTGGTTGATATAGGAGTATTGAACTTTGTGTCAAATAATGGTCGTCAAAACTAGTTTCACTTATAAATATATCTAAATGGTTTTCTTCAATACTGTCTCAAAATTTTTGAATAATTTCTAGCAAAGAATTTCATTGCCAAGTAGGTTCTTCGTTTTCTATATAGTGTTGCACCTGGTATAGCCGTTTATTTAATTGTGTAATGCGCAATTTTTGCTTTTCTAAATCCATGTTTTTTTTCTGGGGTGGATTTATAAATCTCTGATTTTGTTCTATTTGCTTAGAAGTATTGACAGTGGTTTCCAAATTATTTAAGTACCGAACTGCCTCTTGGAATATGTATTTAACTTGTTGAAAATCATTTTTCCTAAAATAGTCATGAGTAACGAGTTCTCTTTTGGCCTCTAGAACCGAGTGATTTTCGCTCGCTCGTTGAAAATAATCATGGATTTTTTCTAAACGTTCTTGAACGTAAGTCTTGGTTTTCCTTATAGCTGAATCCTTTTTTGAGTTTATCAGGGAGGCTTGAATTTTTGCCCCAACTTGTCTTGTTGTAATAGAAGTTCTGATGTACTCATTTTGTCGCTTTGTTTAGTTTTCTCCTAACGTGCCTAACGAAGTAACGATATTAATCTATACTTATGTATTAGTTTTATGTACTAGAGCTTTATTTAGTTAGTACCTAGATTGTAATTAATTTATTTTAATAATTTACACCTAGTTTGGTTTAAATTACGCGTTATTTATCTATAGGTAAAAATATGCTTAGTTTTATGTACTAGTGCTTTATTTAGTTAGTACCTAGGTTGTAATTAATTTATTTAAATAATTTACACCTAGTTTGGTTAAAATTACGCGTTATTTATCTATAGGTAAAAATATACTTAGTTTTTAGTGTTTGTTTTTAAACTTAAAGTAAATTAACGTAAAGGTTTATTTAGTTTTTACATCTTATTTTATTATTAAATGCGAGAGCTTTTATTTAGTTTTGGTAGAGAAAGTTATTATGTCAGTCAGTATGTAGAATATTATTCAGGTAAAAAAGTTGTAAGCTTTGTGCCCGGTATAACAATGTAACAATGCACATATGAGGATAGGATTTAATAGCCCTATAGTGTAGTCAAGACCTTAAATCTGTAGAGCCCTAACACCCTACAGCCCTACGCGGCCTATCCTGTCACGATAAGTGCGGGAAGCCTGCTACCATGAGACCTAAGGAGACAGGCGGATTATGGTAAGAAGTAAGGTTTTTAGGGTTGGATTTTCTCACTGTCAGTGGAGCAGGCTCACACCACTGATCACGTATGACGGCTTAAAGAGTCTTGGCTGCAGCGAGAGGCATAGTAGTAGAGTAGTTGTAAGATCGTGAGGTTATAGGTGCGTGGAAACGAGGGTCAACGGTTAGTTATGCTCTAACAAGTTCATTTGAAATATTACAATATACATATACTATGGCTATTGGAGTTGTGATGGTTAATGGATACATAACGATTGTTTGAGTGTGTGACACATGTAAGCGCCGGCGGGGACGGCACGGGCGTTGCTAGCTTGCAGTTTTAGGTGGTGTGGTCAGCTGTTGTGAAATTGATTGTATGTCGCGTGGCCAGGCCATGTGAGGGGCTTTGGGTCTTGGAGATGGCATGAAGACTTCTATGATGTGTTCTAGACAATACATCAAACATTTTTGAGTCAAATATCATGCCCCGGAAGTGTACTTTGGTTTGGACCTCAACAAGATGATTGTCTATTAGAATGCTAATTGGAGGGATAGATCTTTTTTTAGAAAAAACGAGAACTTTACTTTTATTACGAAATATATGTAATTCATGAGAGTTTAGCCAGTTCTGAAGATAATTAATCTGAAAAGCAATAAACATGTATATTTTGGTCATAACATGTTGCTTTGCAAGTTACGCTAAACTTATAGTGTGACCTATGTATATTATATTAAACAATCATAATTAGGAATGGACAACATCGGTCGGCTCAGCTTGTAACATATAAAAGTTTTAACTTGCTGTACAAGTTCATCATTATTTCACTCTCTAATGATAAAACTTAAGTTACCACTAAAATGTTATTACACTTTAGTAGTAGGTAACTTAAATTGTATTCATGACAGAATATTTTATAACTCATTGTAAATAATATCACACCCACCTCACATTATACGTACCTACTACGGTATAATCATGACACAATACTTCAAACATCACTCGATACAGTCTGGTACTTGATATAAAAGCGGTGTTTCTGGTCGTACTACACAATAGTTTCCACTAGCGGCTTCACTCGCGAAATAAAGTATATTTTTTTGGATTGAAAAAGGAAAATGTATAAACTATATTGTTTCTGTAAAGTTTCATCTAAATTCGTTAAATGGTTATTGCGTGAAAGACTAACAAACATCAATTCATTCTCAAAAACTTTCTCATTTATAACTTGCAGAGGAATGCAACCACCGCACAACACAATTTTATTAAAATATATCGAGATGCTGCACTCGGCATACCTGCGGACTAGCTGTACGTGTAATATGACAAGTTTGTTGGAACATTTTGAAATTTCAAACCTATGACTATTATAATTTGGCTTGTGTATGTGTTTTTTTTAAACTTAATTAATTTACTATTTAAATAATGTTTGAAATTTTGTTACTAATTTTAGTTGTTTTGTGTGTGAGTGTTAAACGTTTATCATCTCACTGATGACCTACCTTTGCTACATAACTAAAGTTTAAACAAAACAAGCTTTTTTTTATTTCATATTGGATAGATACACCATACGGCCTACTCAATGCAAGATACATTGCATTAATTATGATGTGTTATTTCATATAATCTGTGATAATATGATAAGTAACGAGCTTACCAGTTGATATGTTTTTTTTTGTCTAAAACTCCTGTCTTAATCAGGGCCTAGGTTAAGCTGTTCAAATTTTCATGCTAGTTCTCGCGTGTTTTCCGCACGCACTTTCATGTTGCATACTGTATCTTTCTTTCGTACTACTTGAATTCTTTTAATGGGGGGAGTAGGTACCCATCTAACTATATCTTTACCTATTCTATTGTACTTATTTTTAATTTTCTTTATTTATTATTTTTACAAGGTAAATAATTTTTTAATGTATTTTTTTTTCAAGTTTTTATTTTTGTTTTTACATTCTTAATTATTACTTGTACTATTTAACATCTTAATTCTACTTAATTCCATGCTTATATTAATATTAATTACAATATAAATTTTCTCTCATTTCTACTGCGAGAGCGTGGGAGGAATTTGGGTTTGTGATGCTTTGTAGGGCTGCCATAGAGTCGCAACAGATCCCAAAGTTGGATGCTCTGCTTTTAAGGATTAATCTTAATCTCTCGTCACTCAGCATATTGCGTAGAGTTCCGCTCGGTACACAGAACAACAATCGGATAACTTGATTTTTTGTGTTTTAAATTCGGTAGCGCTATTCCACCAGGAAAGCGCTGCCCCAATTTTTCCGTCTATCCTACTTCCATCAGTGAAAATCCATACTTCATAGTTGCTGTTTTGTTGTACCTGTTGGATGTCCTGGAGCTGTGTATTCGAGTTTGTTCCTCTCGACAGGGTGTGGCGCCTGTAGGGCGGACGTAGATTGTTCGATCTCTGTGTCCTTTAGCCCCAGTACTTGCTTTCCTCGTGTGGCGGCGTACAGTGCGGCTGCTTCCCGTACTCGCAGGTCTAATGGTAGAATTCCAGCGAGGGCTAGGGCTGAGTTCAAGGATACGGTACGGTATGCCTTAGTTATTGTTAGGGCAATCCCCTTTTGTACAGATGCCAACTTTTTAAGTGTCCCTATTTTATTCACGGCAGGGGCCCAGATACTGGATGCATAGGGGACAATTGGTTCTACTGTGGCCTTATATATAACTTTTATAATGTCCAGGTGTAGACCCCAGCTAGCCTTGGCTGCCTTTGTAAGTTGTTTGAGGACCCCTACTGCTTTCCTACAGACGTTTGAGTTGTGCGCCTGACAGGTGAAAGATTAGCAAAACATCTCTACAATGAGAAAATGGATTGATGTAGGTACCCGAGTAACTTTAGGTTGACATTTCACGATCAAGTTGATTGGGTTTTATCCCAAGGAGGTATCAAAAGTTTCCGAAACCGGCCTGTTTGTCTGAAAAGAGTAATGAATGGAAAAGAAAATACTAATAATAATAAGGAAGATAAGTGTCTGGGGCGATTTTTTTTCTTTCTTTAATATTTTTAGAAATTTAACCCAAACACAGGGAAAGTGCTAAAAGAAAAATACCTTGAAAGAAACTAAAGTTATGGCCATTAACTATATTATTACTTTATACCATAATTATATTCTATAGCAAACGGTAAAGAAATTAATTAAAAATTTCGCCACAGGACTTGAATTCTCAGTAGCCCAAATGGTTAGAGCATTCATCGGCTTGAGACGAAAGGGTACAAGTTCAAATCCTGTCTAGAGTGATTTTTTCTCTTTTTTTTAATTTATAAAAATCCAACCTAAGTACCATTAGTGCCATTGTAAATGTGAATTTCGTCTGTAACAAAGATTTACTTTAGGAACCCAAATTGTTAGAGCATTCGTCAACTTGAGACGAAAGGGTACAGGATCAAATCTTGTCTGGGGCGAAATTTTGTTTTCTTTAAAATTTATAGAATGTAAAGGATCCTGGGCAAATCTGCAGGGATCATGACATTTAGCATTCTAATTTTTTCTGTCTACCTCGTAAGTGACTTAGCTTGAAGATAAATATGACAGCAATCAGGATCCCAAATAAAAAATCTTAAAACTTGAAAACCAGAATGAAGAGGAATATTATTAAAAGTAACAATAACGCTAAATTCAATTATTGCCTCTTGTAGCTACATGATCTTAATATGCCTTTACCATGAGTTGTTATAAACTACGTTCTGTAAATGAGGTGTAGAAATCTATGGCACTTTTGGTCTAAAATTAAATTTTAGTTACGAATAGAGGGACAGTTCCAAGTTTTGCATACAAATAATTTACAGACAGTTTCGAGCATAGTAAACTTAACAAGCCATAAACTCATGGTTAGGGCTCTAAGTTATTTCATAAAACCTAGAGTTTTTTAAAATTAAAATTAAACTCAGTTTGAAACTATGGTGATAGCTGAGAAAATCTTTCTTATGATTGCCACCAAATAAACCTTTATAACTGATGATTAGTGAATTTACGTTTGTAATTCCTGAAATTTACTTTAATAATTCATATTTACTTTAATAATTTCACTATTTGGTTAAAAGTGCATACATACATACATATTATCTGTACGCCAATTGTACCACACTATGTAGGCAGAGAGTATCGAGTGTCAGACCTCACGATCCTGACAAACCTATCTGGCTTCCTTCACATTCATTATCCCTTTCAACAAGCCGGTTTCGGAGAATAAATATAAGGAAAATAAAATAGATTGTAAAATTAAATGTCAAATATGTGACAAGCTTTAAGTTTTGCTTTTAATTTCTTTTAACATAGCTACTGTCCAGCATAACCTTATTTCATTATAGCCAATTGGTTTTGTAAGTATGTCGGCAATCATGTCCTGAATCCCAACATAGAATTTGATTTATTCAGCAACTTTCTCTCAAAGAAAATATACCTTAAATTATTATGTATCGACGGCAACGTACAAATTTATGACGTTTAGAGAACCATTAGTCTGAAGTATTGCCAAAACATGATCTCCACCCGTTAATAACTGAATTGCTATATGCATCTCAGTAGCCGGATACTTTTATTTCTTCTTAGTTTTGCCTGTATACTAATTAATTTACAATTCTTTATTATTTTTATATTCTTCAGCATTTTTTAGCGAAGTATATTACCTATTGCTTCTTGATGAAATAAATTTCTAAAATCATTATTTTGTTCTCCTGTGATAATCCATTCAGAGCTAAAATTACAAGACAAGTAACCAACGAGTAACCATACAATAGGATTATAAACACACAAAAGGATTACAATCTGTCATATAAAATTGTCATATGTCATTGTCATAAAAAAATATGTATACTTAGGCATTTGATTGAATATATTGGTTATCAATTTCTTAGGCCTCATTTTGACTTATTCTCCAATAAATAATATGATCAAAATCACCTCTGTGGTCTAGCAGTCTGGCGTCGGACATGGGTTCGATCCTCGGGTCGGGAAACAAGAAATTTAGAAAATGCATTTTTCTAAAAAAGGTTAAGGTTGCCCGGGATTAGATATGTGCCCGGTTGGCAATAGGCTTGCCACTTATCGCATTGTGCGACTTGGTGTTTTCGGCTAGTCGTGGGTGTCCTGTTTCCGCCTCTGCCTACTTGTGAAGATGTATTTTTTTTGGAACGAAGTTCCTTACAGCAGGCTTGGAGGAGATAGGGATTTTGTTGCTCGACCGAACTGAAAAAAATGTGATAGTAAAAACCGTAAGAAAAAAACAGTGGAATAAAACCGTTAAATGAGACTTGCGCAGGCGCGACTGTCGTATACACAAGCGAGTAGTGTATAATAATTTTCTTTGTCTCCCTCACTCCAACCCGCGAATGCAGAGTATATACTCATGAATTGTGTCGATTTTACATTAGGCAAAGGAACTTTGTTACTGCCTGGTGTCGCACGACACCACATTTATATTTTTAAATAATATTATTCATAGGGTAAAAGGGCAGGAGAATCTTTTAGAAGTGGTAGAAGACAACTTATACCTACTGGCGCTGATATCATGTTTAAAAAGAAGACTAAAAATGTGTTTAAAATAATGAAAGATCAATTGGGTCAGGGTCTTGAATATTGTAGCGCTGATTTTAGTAATGATATTATCATAATACATTATCATATTTGAACTATAGCTAAACGAATACCCGTTATAAGGTGTGTTTACTTATCAGTGATTAGCATTTTTTACAGGATGTTGAAAAATAAAAAAAACAGTTAAAGGATGTTAAATACAGACTGGTCTACTATCAAAGCATTAATGTCAAGCGATACGAAGTTTGCTGGGTCAGCTAGTATTATATAAAAATCAATGCCACTTTTCGTTGTAATTTTATAACTCAAGAATGGGCTTATCTATCCAAACCAAATGTTTGAGCTTTATTCGGACTATTTAGCAGATGGTTTATGTGAAGTTTGCATAAAATCAGTCGAGTGGTTCTTCATTGATCACATTTTTTGTAACAAATGACTTCAATAAATGGCAGATCATTTTGTTAATGGGTATTATTCAGTCGAATTGAAATTTTATTCAGATGGGGATTACGCTGTCATATTTAAACTTCTTTCAGTTGTTTTTTTTCTTTTTTCTATGTTGATTTTTATATGTTTTTCACATGACCAACTTTATGTTGCCTTTTCCAGACTCGGAGACCCCAGCCGTTCGTGCTCAAAATGGAAAACCAAAAATATTGGGTATCCGAATGCTTTCGATTAAGTTTTAAAATAGCTAGCAATTAATAAAATATTTTTTGTTTCAATAAATGAATTGTTCCAATATTTTTTTAATATTTCAGTTTATACATAGCGAAGCTCGTACCGGGTCGCTAGTACGATCTAATATATAAAATTCCCGTGTCACAGTTTTCGTTGCCATACTCCTCCGAAACGGCTTGACCGATTCTCATGAAATTTTGTGAGCATATTAAGTAGGTCTGAGAATCGGCTAACATCTATTTTTTATAATCCTAAGTGATGAGGGTGAATCACAGCAAAAAAAAAAATAGCAGAACAACGTCTGCTGGGACAGCTAGTCTTATATATAAAATTCTCGTGTTACAATGTTCGTTCCCGTACTCCTCCGAAACGGCTTGACCGATTCTCATGAAATTGTGTGAGAGTATTGAGTAGGTCTGAGAATAGGCCAATATCTATTTTATACCACTTAAGTGATAAGGGTGACTCATCCCATTTTTTTTTACTAAAATCACATAACAAAATAGCAGAATAATGTCTGCCGGGTCAGCTAGTATATAAATAAAAATAAATAATAACCAATGGTCGGAGTTTAGTTCGCAATATAACAAATAATTCGGTACACCTTTACTCATAAATTTTGAGAGATTATGATGACAAAAAAATGCTTTCGTTGAACACATATTTTACAAATCTGTATTAAATTGTTGGATTCTCAACCTGTGACATCATTTACACGTCATCCATGCGCATGTGTTATTGGTTGGTGGTCAACTTTCAACAGTTAATCCTGAAAATACTCTTTGCTTAGAATACTTTATTCAATCTGCACTTTTCTCTGAAATCAAATCTGTATCACGGACACCTTCTTTATAAAGTAAATTTTAAAAAATGTATGAGGTAGGGAGTAACCACACTCCTTTTGAAATATATTTTAATGCATTAAAACTATTCAAAAGTTGTTAACTGTTAAACTAAACTGTTAAAAAAAAGTAAGAAAAAGTATCTTCACGCCCATATCCCCGAAGAAGTAGGCAGAGGCTCAACCAAGGCACCCACGACTGACCGAAGACGCTAAGTCCCACAATGTGATAGGTGGTAAGCCTATCGCCAACCGGGCACATATCCAGTCCAGAGCAACGTTTTTTTATTAGAAATTGGAAAAGCCGAACTTTTTTTGTTGCCCGACCCGGAATTCGAATTCGGGACATCATGCAGTCAAAAGTCCAACGACTGAACCACTAGACCACAGAGGCGATCTAAACTGTTAATTGTCAAAATATATTTGAATCATCGACCACAGTGTGGAGTTTTGGTGCCATCGAGAGAAAAGATGGTATAAGTTTTTTCATAATTATTGAATTTCGTGTTATATTGAGTGAAATTAGTCAATTTTGGTGGCATTTTGTACAATTTTGTTCAGTGAAAGTGAAATTAGCGTATCGTGTATTTCATCGTTGCCGCCAAATCTCATTACATGAGCTTGAGTAAACGGGCCAACGCTTTACCCAAGAGCCTAACATGACTTCCTGACGACTTATGACTGATCACTAATTAAAATGATTGAAATTGATATAAAATTTGATGCAAATTTCTACTTGACTAATGGCTAAATACTAACGTGAAGGCCAAAACCTAAAGAAAGAAGAAAAAAGACCACAGTGTGGTCGATGGTATTTAGTTATTTTGACAGGGTAAGACCTTTATGCCATACTGCCACATCTTCCGTATTAGTAAATCCTTTTTCTTTTTATTTATTTTTAATTTACTTCTTTCTTTTCTTTTATAGTATACTAGTCTTAAGATGCTATAGAATGTAACGTCATGTAGACTTACTCTTGAAGCTCGATTCATGCAATATTGGAAATTGGAATCGAGCATAGATTTAGAATGTACATCGAGTCCCTATGTCATTTTAGGTTATCGACCATATATCCCAATAGACGCCGCATATAAGGCAACACGGTTCTGTCAACACATAAGTGTAATTGTTCTAATGTAAGCTACATTACTCCTCTTATTACGCCTCTGTTGTCTAGCGGTCCGGTTGTTGGACTTGACTGCATGAGGTCCCGGGTTCGAATCCCGGGTCGGCCAACAAAAAGAAAATTGGATTTTTCCAATTTTCTAATAAAAAAAATGTTGGTCGGGATTGGAATTGTGCCCGGTTGGCGATAGGCTTGCCACCTATCACATTATGGGACTTAGTATCTTCGGCTAGTCGTGGGTGCCTTGGTTGTACCTCTGCCTACCTCTTCGGGGATATGGGCGTGAAGATACTTTATTACTCAAAAAGATATGACCAGTAGTGACCAGGTTTGTGACCTGTAAAGATTGTCGCGCTATTGTATAAAAAATAAAAAAAAATAGATATAAAATGACTGTTCAATTAAATGGTACAGTAAAAAATAGCCGCACTTCACGAAAAGATGGTACAACTTTCCGTAGGTTAATTAAAAATAATAACATTTATAATTATATTTTAAATTATTTGATGTTTATCGGAGTTCATCACATACTGGTCAGTCATTATTAGATGCGGGTTTATATCCCTTTCTTACACATGTGATTTTCAAGCTATCACTTTCTTTTGCATACAGCTAGTGATGGACTAATGTGCAAATCTATTTTATCGATATTTTTGTTTATTTATCCTGAATAGGATACCGGTCTTGTGCCGGTATTGTATGTAGGTATTTATGTATTTTATCGATAAATTTAAGCACTGACAGAAACAATAAAAAACTTCTTACTCTGTGTACTTTTGAGTTGGCCTCTGAATAGTTACTCTTTTTCATGTGAGAAGTCAGCGAACAAGCACACGGCTCTCTTAATGGTAAAAGATAATCATTGCCTATAGACACCATTGATGTTATAGGTGCATTGCTGTCTTATGGTCGGAATGTAAGGCCTATTGTGCAAATCTACTGTTTTCCCTACCCTCCGAATCGGAATGTGACACTGTTATATTAATTATAGCAGCAGGAATGGATAAAGCGGTGGATAACTACCCAGGGAAGGTGCTGCACACCACTTTATTACCAGTGATCTTATTGACAATTACCTGTTTTACCTGTGCCCACCTCTTACGAGGTGCCTGGCCGAGGGGCAGGTGATCTATTTTAGTCAGCGGACCCGAACCAACACGATGGAAAACTGAACTTCTGAACTAAACGCGGAAGAGGGTGCTGTTATTTGTCATTGAATAACTCAAAAATAGTTGAGCCGATTTAATCGAACTCTTTTAAGTGCATAAGGTAGTTATATCTGGGTGATATAAATTCAAGACTGGTTCCGATAGGCGATGTTGGGGTCAGTATGTCATGAAACTTTCAAAGGGCTGGGACAATTTTAAAACTATTTTTTTTTACAGTATTTCAACGATATTCTGTAGTTCAGGTGGAAATTACTCGAATGAATTAAAACAATTCAATTTGATAAGTATGTCTTTTTATCAGGTATCCACAAGATCATAAAGTAAAAAAATCTAATTTGGTTTAAAGAAACCAGACGAGAGAATTGGTTGGTTGATTGGAAATTCCAAATACAGTGTATTAAATCTCAGCATTTTGCAGAAGATTGTTTTATACACTTTACGCCACTGCTGCTTCATGACAATGCTAGACCACATCCTGCACAACAGACGGCTTCTCAATTAGAAGAGCATCAATTGGAATGTAAAAAATATCCACCTAAACCTAACTCCAACCGATTACTATTTTTTTTTTCGAAAAAGTCAATTTCGATGGGGCAGTCCAAACCACGTCCAAAGATTTTATTGATTCCCGTTCGAATGGTTTTTTAGCAGAGGGATCAATAAATTACCTATGAGATGGCAAATGTGCATAGGAGACAATGGTTCATACTTTGATTAAATCAATATAATACATTACAAATATTTGACTTATGTTGCTCCCCTACAAAAAGGCCAATTACAGATGTAAGGACCTAATATATTCAAGTAAGGATATTACTCTTAATCACAAAAAAATGTGACCTTAAGACGTTGAGTGCAACTAGCTATGATGTGACGTGCAATAACAAAATGCGATATAATCCGTTACAAGGTCGTACTTCATAAAATAAAAGGCATATCGATAAAATATATTGTTCGTATTAAATATGTCTCATCCCTAATCTTACATATCTGTTTATGAATATGACGTGTTGTCATTGCAAGGGCCAATAAGAAAGCAGTTCCTCGCTTCCCCGCACCTCGGGTATTTGCCAGAATTGTTTCAAAGCAAAATTATAAAGAATAGGCGTCTATTGGGATGTATGGTCGATGATTTGAATTAATAAGTAAGCGCAAAAAAAAAGTTAAATATCCGTTAAAAACTGATACTTATTCAATATTTTATAAAAATAATTTAATAAGTAATGTTACAAATTTTATGTTTGTTGGACTTAGGGCGAATTTGGTCTGTCTTTTTGTGGTTAGATGGATATATATATGTCGCAAGGTCGTATGCGTGGCTTAGATACTGTGGTTATTAGTATAGTTCACGTAGCAACTAGCGCAATATAGATTGGCATTCAAAGGCTTCAAGTAAACACCACGTGCAGTAGCAGGTGCGCTTGCAGGTGTTGTCTTATCAGCTTGTTTATCGGCCGCTACGGCTATATAAGTCAAAGCGAGCATGCTTCGTGAGGCATTCTTTGTGAACGCCTTGCAGTGTTCAGACCGCAAACGAATAGGCATAGGCTACTTGTTAGTGCGAGAGTACTGAATGATAGAGTGTGGACATCAGGATCGAAAGATCACGTGTTACGACTTTGTTTTGATATTTCCAAGTTCTTTATTGGACAAACGCCCACAAGTTGTACGCTCCCGGGCTACCAGCTCGGTGACTCATGTATCGGCCAGTAGATAGAATGTGTTTTCGCTTCGACATATATATATTAGTTTAAATTAAAAAGTAAGTCCAGTATTTAAAAAAAATACAAAATTAAAAATTTTGGAAAAAACAGTTTCTTCACGCCCATATCCCCGAAGTAGGCAAGAGCACAACCCACGACAAGCCGATAGGTGTGTGTGGGTAGGTAATGTGATAAGTGTCAAGACTATCGCCAACCGGGCTTTCATCCTATCTCGAGCAATATTTTTTTTATTAGATAATCGGAAAAATATTTTATTTTTCTTGCCCGACCCGAAAATCGAACCGCAGACCTCATATAGTCAAGTCAATACTAGTCGACAAAGGCGATCCAATTGATTGAAAATATTTTTTTAATAAGTAGATATAATTGAATGAGTCTATTAGCGTACATATTATATTCTCTTCCAGGTTTATGGTTACAGTAATAAGTAAACTTACTTATATAGGTACTTATTTCTATTTGATGTTTTGTTACCATATAAATATAATACGAGTATAATATTAGCTCTGCAAATGTAAGTGTGAAATGTAAGTGGAAACGCACTTGCATAAACAATTTGAAAAACAAAAACAAAAATTGTTTTACAATTTAAAATGAAAACATGTTGCATATTTAAAAGATTTTAATATGATAATATAATTGAAACCAGTATAAAACCAACGGTGTGTTGAAATGCAATGTTTTCATATTTGAGTTTTTAAAACTAAAAGTTTTATATGCTACAAACTACAAAAGCAGAGTTGTTTTCAGTACAAAACCTAATCAAACTCATTTTTTGTGGTAAGTTTTCAATTAACTTAGACAGCTTTTATAAGGGATTTTTTTGTACTTTAGATATTATAATATTCGGAGCACCACAGCGGAGCGTGCTTGACCCTACCTTATCTGGCTTTACTTATAATAAATCTGTAGAAGAGTGTATTTTGTACAATGGAAATATTGAAAAACCTGCACCTATGCAGATGACTAGAAAGGGGAAAAGAATATATTTTAGTACTTATTTTTAGAATTTTTATATGTCTGTCTATATTATGACCTGGATTCACGCCGAATTCATAAAACAGCTCGGAATAAAATTTGGCTGATTGGAACTTTATGTTCCAAAAAAGGTTACAGGATATTATTAAGTAAACAGAATAAAAAGTGTCCCATAACATTTCTCAGGCCAATCAGAAACCACAACCAACTCATCAGATTTGGCGTAAATCGTGGTCAGGAAACAGTCACACAAACAAAAAGAAAAAAAAATTCTTTCCTTAAACTAAGTTTACAAATGAAATATGTCAAGGTTTTGGGTGACCAACATTAGACAGCAACTGCCTGTAAGAACGTACCGAGCAAAGAGCAACACCCGAAGCATTGCATTCGGATGATAGGATAGTTATATCTGGGATTGCTGGGTTGTACCCATCATCGAAGCATGTGAAGGATTTATCCGAGATCTTATATAATAAGGTAATTATGTATAATAATAGAATTGTCATCGAAACAAAGAAGGTGTTTTAGGCAAATCGGTTAAGGTCAAAGGAACGGGTCAAGTTAAATAAAGTTAAAAAACGTTGGTTAATGAAACATAATACACACATCACAACGTGCTTAGTCTGTTACGGGGTAGATACCATCGTTACAGATCTGCTTAGCTTCTTCCAAATCCATTGCCTTTTTGACACAGGCTCGCCAGTTTCTGAGGTCTACAATACAGAAAACCCTTTGACCCAAAGGCGAACGCTTCTCTGCGATGTTGTAAATCAAAAACAATTGATCCGTACATACTTTTCTAGACCTGTAACCGTCTTGAGTCTCTCACAAGATTCTTTGAGACATCCCTTGCATCCTCCTTTCAACTATTTTCCTATACACTTTTGATGCTAGGTGGTCCTGTTACTGGTTCAGTCCATGCGTGAACTTTGCCTTTATACAAAGACACGATGACCACTCGCCACGAGTAATTGAGTGATAGCACCCAACTACTGGTGGCACACTTATCACAAAGGACACTAAAGAGTCCAAACAGCCGGACCGCTAAGCTTGATAATTTCAGCTGCAACCATATTTATTTCCATAGCCTTCCCATACTTCATACTTCTAATCACCCATTCAACTTCTTTCACCATAATGCCATCATATGCTTCCGCTATTACCTAGCGGAACATCCTGAACATATTCACACATGTCACTATACAATTAACTCCACTGATTTTACACGTCATCTATGCTTACAAGAATTCTCTTAGATTTAATTCTATTTATTCTAGAGGCAGACGAACAATCCTTTTTCAACTTTCCTTCCCTCCAGAACAGTTTGGTGTTTGTCACAAAATTGTTTGCAGCCTCCAGTTTAATACGTTCTCTTTTGCGATTCTCTTACAGTAACTATTTAATGGTGTCCTTCTTTTTTCCACTCTATCTTAGTATCGTTCGATTGCTAACTTGATACGTCATAGTCCAGCCAGACTTTCTTCTTTCATTCAACTGAAGCTTTAACCATTTCATATCACAATTCGTCACTTTACATTGACTTGTTCATCTTTGCAGTATCACATACCTCTTTCGCGATATCCACCATGCAGTCTTTCAAAACTATTCTTCAATCATTCATGCCTAAGTCTGGTATTGAGTTACATATAAATGACCAGCTAGAATATATATGAAATGAAAATAACGAATAATTGAATGAACTCTTTATTGTGCACAATTAAACTTACTACAAAATAAGTGTATTTTTTTATATTGGAAGGCAAACAAGCAGACGGATTTTCTGATGGTAAGAAATTCTCGCTGCCTAGAGACACTAAAGGTGGTAATGGTGCGTTAACAACGTAAGGCCCGGATGTTGGGCCTCGAGCAAAAGTAAGTTTACCGGCTACCTTACCCTCCAAACCGGAACACGTCATGACGTTATGGCAGCAGGAATAGGTAAGGCGGTGGTACCAATCTGGGTGAGTTGCTGCGAAACTCGACTACCTAGTAATTAAGTATTAACAAAAGCATATTATTATAGTTTATAGTAAACGAAAGGCGGTCTTATCTCCAAACAAAGCGATCTCTACCAGACAACCTTTATATGTACATAAACTGCTTTAATTTTATCTGTTGTGACAGGCAGTGGTAGAAGATCTGAATCTATACGACCTTCGTGGAGCTGATAATAAAATTAAAAATATTTTTAAGATAAACATAGGTTCGAATTTTAGACCGCAACACACACGAATGTGACGTAAACGTAATTCAGCTAGTTCCCCATGACCGAATCTACGAGTATATTATGCGTAGTTTTGTTACATAGTGTGACAAAAAGTAACGTATTTTTTAGGACTAATTTTAAATTTTAAACTTCGACGAAGAAAGACGGGTGTTATTGACGTAACGTAGCGTCGGTGTGTATTGAACGGATGGACAGATTCCAATACTTATGGTTTTTTTTCTTGAAAGTTGATGTGATAGACACGGTTTTTAGCAAAATTTTAAACAGGTTTTGTCGGTGACTAATAAGCATTTTAATTTTTCTGCTATAAATTACAGATTGTTGAAGTACCTGCTAAAAATAATATTTAAAAAGCACATCCAATGTATCTATAACTTGAATAAAAATTATATATGAATACAATTTTGTAGATATAGTGAAAATATTATAATGTCTTGAAATCACATTCTTCAAAAAAACTGTTTTCTTTGTTGTAATATATTTGTCAAATCCACTATTGTCTCACAAATAATATTTGTGTCATTTTCATTGTTACATTAAATCACAGACCCAGGAATACAGACATCGATGTATATCACACATATATCTGCATCCACCGGCTATCGAACCCGAGCCTCATGGAATATTAGTCACGTCAGAACATATACAGGGTGACCCGCGTTAAAGTGCAACCCCGAAAATGGGTGAAATTAGATCGAAACCTACCTAAACCTAATTTTTATCCGCCACCGAACATTTGTTTACCGAATTTCGACCTCTACGTACAAATAAATTCGTTCGTCCAAAACTAGCTAGCTGATTTTGATGCAATAAACGGCAAATCAATGCCAAGTATTAAGCAATGAGGGTAAAATAAAAAAGGTAACAAAAAATTGCTTTAAATACTTAATTTTTTTTTTTAATTTTTGTTAAATAAATTACTTTTTTTACTGTTTTTTTCAATCAACTCAAATTTATGCGGAATAAACTTCTACATCTTCATTTGTTTTACAATTTATTATTATTATTGACTGCAATAGCTTTAAAAAAACATAATCAAATATTATATCCAGTCAATGGTCCGCAGCCCATATCGGGTGTCTAAAAAAAGTCCGCTCAACGGTCCCGACCCGATTAGGGCCTCGACTTCCGCGCTCCATTCTTAATTCCAGTTTGTTCAAGTAAACTTCTTGTATCCAGACATTTTTTTTTAGTCTGTAACTGAATAAACAACCCGTCGTATTAAAAAGTTTGAAGTATGTCAACATTGTAACAAAAATTTCGGAACGAGTTGAGTTGGCATGATTTATTCATCCGTTGCGCTTTTTTCGAGTATGTGGTCGGTTAGTGACTTGAAAACAAAAAGTGATGTGAAAATGTGTTAGTTAAGTGTTAAAATTATATTTTGGTAAGTGATAAACAATTTTATAAAACACTCCACATCATTTAACTAATTTTACATAAAATTTAGCGACATTTAAGTCGGTCATGTATGTATGTATGTACTTGTGACGTAACGGCCCGCTCGATTTTAACTATTTCTAATTATACAATAAATTATTCTTGTAAATAACATATGTAATATGTTTATATGACATATCTACAGATAAAACATGTAAGTTTTATGAGTGTCTTCCACTAAATACTCCATAATAAGAGATAATAAGAGATTAAATAGCACGTGACACTTTTTCGAACATGCAAGAATTTAATACTATAGAGCTTGTGTTGTAAAATATTTGCATGGAGATTGTTGTTTTTGTAATTGCATTCTGTTAAACGTTTCATCTTCTTTCGAATAAAGTATACACAAGGTAAATAAAACACGTTTGTTTTTAATAAGAAATGTTTTTCTTGGGAAAATTGGGAAAAAACACGGAAAGATTTTTCACATTTTGTTTGTTGCAAATGGTTTTGAGTTTAAACATACATATTTTTACGTTATTACGTAGCTTAATTCTCAAGGATTCTAAAATTATATACATTTATATGTTTTTAATACATAAATCGAAAGATATCATCGTTATTCGCCAATTTTATTTTGCCGCCATTTTTCGCCTAACGTGCTGGCCATCGGGCGGGAAAATCGCTTTTGCTTTTGGACCGTTGACCGGATATCTATAAAAATACAGGAGTCACGAATTTTCAAAGTTCATTACTCAGAATGGGCAAATCCAGGTAGAGACTCCTTTTTTTATTCCTTTGTTATACCGGTGCGGTGGCCGGCTGCTATTTTTTGTTTTATCCTCATCGCTAAATACTTGACATTGATTTGTCGTTTATTTCATCAACATCGGCCAGCTAGTTTGAGTGGAATTAATTTTATTTGTACATAGAGGTCAAAATTCGGAAAAAAATGTTCAGTGGCATATAAAAAAAATTTTTTGGACCCATTTCCGTCAATAGTTTCGGGTCTACTTTCACCCATTTTCGGGGTTGCACTTTAACGCATATCACACTGTATACTTTATGCACGTTAAGTAGTATTGTTAAATTTTTTTGCTACAAAAATACCATATACAGGGTTACAAGTAAAGTGCTAGATCCGTTAAGGGCGTGGAGTACCCATTATTTCTGACTTGTTTTACTATGAAATACCCTACCCTAAACATAGAATAAAAACCCCAGATTGTTAGGCCTCGTCAGAAACCTAATGTAACGTAGATATTTTCAAACATATCTGTCAAACAACTGCCGTTTATTTAAGGTATATTTAAAAAAATACTCTTTTAAATATACCTTAGAAAAAAAAATAACTTTCTATTATTTTTTCATTTCTTAACTTCAACTTGTCTTCTATGGCCCGTTCAATTAACCTATGCCATATTCTAATTATTGACGTCCTAAAGCATCTTATTACAGTCATGTAAACATGCAATAATAATAATGAAAAGACACACAAAATAAACAAAATTAAGTTTAGTAGCCTAAAAATCTGGAAATTTTAATATAAAAAATAAAAGTCGTATATCTAGAAAAGGATTAAGTTTAGGGCAGGGTATTTTATAGTGAAATAAGTCAGAAATGATGGGTACTTCACGCCCTTAACGGATCTAGCACGACTATTCCTGTAATCCTGTATGTAAATTGCAGAGTGCTAATATTATTTGTGCCAGTCTTGTGTTAGTTGTTTTAATAAGTGTAAGTTTTAAATTTCAGATCAATACTATTTCTAAAACCGCAAGATGGGCTTGTAAGCATCCCGAAGTATCACAATACATTGGGCTAGTGCCTGACATTCATAACTTTGATGCTCCTTTCTTTAAAGTAAATAACAAACTGGCAAAAAGTATGGATGGAATGGCCCGGAAAGTACTTGAACAAGCTTATGCAGCTATTTATGATGCTGGTAAGCGAAACTAACAAATAAATCGTAAAAAAATGATATTCCACATAAAGCAGTACAGTTAAAAAATATTTCATGTAACTAAAGTGATCTTAAAACGAGTCAATATGGCCCGTACTATTTAAGTTATTACGTATCATATAGAGGCAAGCTTCAAACACTACATCCTTCAACTCTACAGACCTTTATCTCATAAACTTTAGACCGTAGTCAAAATATGTCATAAAATGTCTGTTGGATTAAAAAATGTATTCAATGTTTTTTTTTTAAATTTTGTGACAAAAACAAACAAAACAAAATTTTGTAACAAAAAGGCCAAGCCATGTAATATTTTAAGGTGTAAAGTTTATGAGGTTAAAGTTTGTAGAGTTAGAGCGCTTAAACTTGGAACGTGTACAGTTAAATGCTTGGCTCTACATGACGTCTAACAACTTTTTGTAGAGTCATATTGATTCATTTGGATAACATTTTACGTGAAATGTACAATTGGATTTGGTTTCTTTATTGCATGTTCAAAGTTGTTGAGTTCTTGTCAAACCATGTTTATCTTAAGAAAAATCAATATCCGCAAAAATACTATGTCTAATGTATAATTGTTAAGAAAAAGTTTCTTAACAACTACGACATTTGATTTTGCGGATAATTTTTTTAACTTATTTTTAAACTATTTAATGCTTTTAATTAATTAAATAAAATTAATTAAAAGCATTACATACCTATAAAATACATAAATATACACATACATATCTTAGCACCAAGTCCCTTACGGGGTTCTCAGAGAGTATCGTATATAAATGTGACACATAGTCTACTTAGCACGTACCAGACTCTTTCCGGCAAAATATCCCAAAATTTCTTTTTATATACATCCTTATCAAATACTTTTTTTAAATCCTCAAAGCCATTGTTCTCTACGATGTTGCGAAGTCAAAACACTTGTCATAAACGTCCTCTTCTGGACCTGAAACCGCATTGTTCCTCCCACAATATTTCATCAGATATCCCTAGCATCTTCCTTTTAATTATTTATCCTTACACTATGCTGCTTAACTGATTAAACTGATGGCCTTGTACCTGGTAAAGTATATGTGAATGAATGTATAAGTGAATCCTTGCTTTCATACAAGAGCACAATGACCGGATGCCACTATTCTTCGAGTATTTTCAGTCATCCAATATTTACGACGGACCAAGATATAGTTAGATTATAGATAGGACACTAAGCTTGATCATCTCAGCAAACACGTAGATTTCACCTCCCTCAATAACAGTTCCGTGATTGTCAAGAAATTGTTTGCTAGCCTATCTTCTAGTTTTATATTTTCTCGCTTCTCTCTGTCGTGGCACGTGTTTAATTATACTCTTCAAAAAACCGTACATTTCCTTCCTCAGCTCTAATATACTATCTTTCGATTGCAAACATGACACATATTCTAGCCATAAACGCAAGCACACATGATGTTTATTCTAGTCATAAACGCAAACGCACATGATGCATATTTTAGTTATAAACGCAAACGCACATGATGCATATTCTAGCCATAAACGCAAGCACACATGACGCATGTTCTAGCTATAAACACAAGCACACGTGATGCCATAAACACGAGCACAAATTATGCATATAGATGCCTTCTAGCCATAAAATGGCTGTGGTTGTACACTTACAACATTTAAGAAAAAGTGAGATTGCCTGCACTTCGATCCTTTATTCTCTTCTATTCTTACTGTTAAATCATAAAAGAACTCAAAAAAGAAGATTGGATGCGCTTGTGGCCCTACATTTCGTTTATTTAAAAAAAAAGTTGGAAGTTAAAACTACTTAAGCGGCGTTGTGTTCTTTTTGTGATGTACGTAAAAAATCTTAATCTCGCGTCAGTTTTTTGATTTCAGGCCTTGATGTTTGTTATGATATAGGTACTAAAAATGATTTAAAAAGTATATTCACGCTCATATCTCCGAAGAGTAGGCAGAGGTAAAACCAGGGCACCTACAAGTGTACGAGTAATATGATTGATGGTAAGCCTATTGCCATCCGGACACATATCAATCCCGAGCAACATTGTTTTCAATTAGAAAACTTGGAAAATCCTTGGGGCAAGCCTATCTATCGCCAACCGGGCTCATATCCAATCCCGTTAATTTTATTAGAAAACTAAAAATATTCATTTTCAAATTTTTTTGTTGCCCGACCCGGGGATTGAACACGGGACCTCAAGAAATCAAGTCCGTTGCCGGACCGCTAGACCACAGAGATGATTAACAAAATAATGTAACTACAACCTTTTGCTATTTTTTAGGCCTTAGCCCAGCACACTTTGAAGGAAAAAAAATTGGAGTTTATGTAGGATGTGGACTTTCCGAAGGGGATAGATCAGTTTCTTACATTATGAATATCAGAAGCGGTTTTGGAATTACTGGGTTAGTTTTTACATTTTAAATTTATTTAATTTTAATAAAATGCTCAATTCCTTAAAATGATAGTAAATTTCAATACTTAGGACTAAGGTCTCAAAACGTGTCTTTATGAGCGGCCCCAAGTATAGTTTGCCCCTGGTTTTACAACAGCGAGCAACAGGATTACTCTTGAAGCTCGATATCATGCGAATTGGAAATTGGAATCGCATATATCATTTTAGGTACTTTTGAACACAGTATTAGCGGATCATTAACATTATGTTACAAATAAATTCAACGAATCCGATATAATAGTATATTGTTTGTTATTAACTAAATGTTAATAATTCACCAGTATTGTATTTAAGAGTAATTACCTAAAATGGCATACTCGATTCCAACTTCCAATATTGCTTAAATCGGCCTTCGAAAGCCACTCTACTAGTCTCCGTACGTACGATACAATGGATAGATCGGCTAATTTAAACAAAGTTTTACATTGCTTTTTTTTCTAAAAGTCAATACTTTTCGACTTATCTGCCAGTGAAAGTAAACTAGATATTTATTGCACTATTGAAACAACTTGCTCCCTAGCAGGTAACACACATAGAGGGATAAATAGACTTGCTCTATAATAGCACATCAGTAAGTTTAGTTTGCTTATGTATATTTGTTTTTATATACATACTCTTGGCCTTTTTGCATAAGAAAATAAATGACACGCTTGTTTATGCATTTCTGAACAAGCATACTATAAGAAAACAATGTAACAATTTATTCGGTTATTTTCAACTGGTTTGCTTTTTAATATTTTGTTCTTATTTAATCCGCTTAAGCACAACTTACTTTAAAATCTACGTTTACATTGAGTGACATTCTTGTTACAAATTCTGTTGCATTTTCTATGCCCTATAGTATTGCATGATACATAATTAATACTCTCTTAGATGTAAGTACGTATATGTAGATATTGAGTACGTAGCCATGTATGTATGAAAATATGAATTTATTTATATAGGTTTATTACTTATTTATCCAACATGATTTTTAATGTGAAGTTATATGTGGATGTAGTATAACTATTATCGTAAATGTTCTTTTTATTACAAAAAAAATAATATTTTTTAAAATTCCGAATGACCATTGACTGCCTATTTTGTTATTCAACATTTACTGTTTTTGCTCTCACAATGTACTAATTTAGGGGATAATGTTAATAGCTTAAAATAGTAACATGTATCATTCTAATTGAAAATGTAATTTTATGCCGTTGTTATCCTAAAGAAGTCATAATAATGTTATGTTAGAACTTGTGAATGAAATTGTATATTTTGTTCTGCTTTAAGAGGGATAGCACGTTGACGATAGATGTAGAAAGGAGAGTGTAAGAAGGGAATAGGGAATAGCATGAATGAAGTGCTGGGTAAACTAAACTCGTTAAGATGATTCTGAGCTTATTTCAGTGATATTGTATGGAAATGAGAGTTGGGTATGTCAGAAGAAGCACGAGGGTAGGATAAATGCGGTTGAAATGAAAGCGTTTCGAAAAATCTGTAGTGTAGTGCTCGCTGAACGCATTCGTAACATTGAGATCCTAAAAAGAAAGGAATTAAATGAAAGCGTTGGTGTTAAAATTAGCGGCTTAAAAATGACATAGCTTCACTGTTATCCATTTCATTTTCTTCTTTTTTAAAGAATCGATAAATTAAGTAATTCTTGTATCTACTACACTCAAATATTTTTCTTTACATGTTCTTTATTCTTCTTTTTGACCACCGGCGAATCATGATTGTCATCATTTTGCATATTTGACTCAGCATCCCTATGTTTAGCATTTTTTAGCCAAAACTCCATATTGCTAAACTCCCATACCGACTTATATTTATTTAATTTTCTATGAAATTTCATCCACTCGTCTCTAATATATTTCCACTTCTTCAAAACCAGTTTTCTTGTAAATAAATCAAACCTATATCCTATATTAGTAAAATTAGGTAGACGGAAGATCTGATGAAGGTTACGGAAAGCTAGATGCAAACTCCTCTGAGAGAGGCCATGTTTACTACTAGAGGTCCTGCGTCTGATATGACCACTTTATGAGTGCATGATAAAATAACGATATATGCTTAAAATTTATCTAATAAAGTAAGCTGCTTTGTTGGTAGATTTGGTGTAACATTTTATTTTTCAGATATTTAGCAACACTGACAACAGTGACCCTGATCTGCGATGTTCACTCAGATTTGGAAAAAGTACTTTGAGTACCAAAGTTTGTCAAAGCTGGGTGCTGTAGGATAAAAAAAGCACATTAAAGTTATAAAGCCCAATAGAAGTGGATCGATCCTTTTTTACTACGAACATTTTTTTTCATCGTTTTGACAGCGATAGTTGACACTAACTATAATTGTATTTTTACTAATGTTTGTGCTTATGGTAAAGAGTGTTACTCAAATGTTTTCAAGTAGACTTCTATTTGGAAAGGCTTAGTGAACAAGAAGTTAAATTTGCCATCGCCTGCAATGCTGAAAATGGAGAATTCTGCATGGTCATCTCGCTGTTTCACTTGATTTAGCAGTCAAAATCGTAAAGACATGTTGTCTTCTACAGAATTTTCATCAATCTTGGTCCTGAAGTATCGCCAACGAAATATTTTTGACTCTCCATCTGTCTCTTAAAATCGAAAACTTTTCTTTCTATCGTTTTTAGTACTACCGGTATTATTTGCCGTTAGTCTAGTTGAAATTTGTATCAAGTTACCCAATTTAACAAAATCGTTTTTAAATTATTCAAAATTTGTCATAAGTGGTCAAAGAAAGTCGTGTCAGGGTCTTGAGTAAAATCATGTCCTCATAACTCAAGCTTATTTAATGAGATATGGCAGCAAAGAGGAAAAGAGGAGGAAGAGCACTAATTTCGTTGTGATTAATTTATTTGTGCACTTCTACTAGACAAAAAATAAAAATTGACTAATTTAATTCAATTAATAAATTCAATAAACACTAAATTTATTTTGTCGTAATTTTTTAAAAAAACTAGGACCATCTTTTGCCTCCCAAATCGAAAACTATTATACATCTATTAAGGAAAATTGTAAATTTGAACATACGAAAATTTAGTATGCTAAAATAAGCAAATATAATATTATTAAGTAGCACTTAATTTTAATAGCATTGTTACGTGCTTAGTTGCGCGTCTAGAACAATCTACATAGATCTAGGTAAGTTTTAAAAAATGTACATACATACATATCTTCACGCCAAGTCCCTTACGGGGTAGGCAGAGAGTAT
>NJDC01004947.1:101274-118584 GCA_002245475.1 Calephelis virginiensis
ACTAGGCCGAAATATCGACAAATAAAATAAAAAGAGATCGTGAGTATCCCGTATAAATAATTAAAAATGTTATTAATTCGCGACGATTTAAGTTTAAAATCCTATATATATTTATATTTCATGTCTTTTACTAGTTTCGTGTTCAAATTTCTTTCTTGTTCTGGCCTCTGCCTCTTCTGTCGTGATAAAACTCTACAATAGTCTTTCACTAGTATAGTTTATTTACTAAATCACATTTACACACAACTAAGTAATATTTACACTTTAATTAATTTACAAATTATACATTTTTACATTATATAACACATTTTTAGCTTAACGAGTGGAGGGAACCCTCGAAAAGCGCTCCTTCCCCCTCCGACCGTTCCCGCCAACCCCACAGTTTTTTTATTTATTTCAATTCTATTTGACGCATGTTTTTAAAGGAGTAAAAAAGTAAAAATTTATTTATTTGACTTCAAAAAAAGGAAGGAGGTTGTATGTTCGACTCCTAAAGTTTAGATTATTCGATTTTTTCTTCATTTCTCAATCGATTTCAAAAAATCTGTTTTTGATTAAAATAGTATACTTCTTAGGTTATGGAAACCGACAATAGTGAGTTGAAGGTAACTCACAAATAGAAATCGAAGATGGTTTTTGCAGTCTTACTACGACTAAACTATGTTAATTATAATTGAAAAAACATTGCCAAATAAAACAAATTGAAAAAAAATCTGGGAAAGAAAGATCAACTTGTTACTATTTATATTACGGTCGAACTTAGAGACCTAACTTAACTTAACTTAGCTTAGGTCTAACATAGAGACTAACCTATGCGAGTATAAGTCACAATTATGTATGGAAAACGTCCTTTTAGTGACTTATTAAAAGATGATTGTCATCTCTTAGTGCGGCCGAAAAACCGTTATTCGTTCTCATGGAGCAAGTGTCCACAAGAATTTTAAATTTAGTAGAAAAGAAAAATAGAAAAAATATCACAACAATAACATTAAGTGTATTTCTCATTTTCTTATACAATAGGTTATTTTGGGATATCATTACGGAAAACTAGCAGCTAATCTTCATTACGACACTCCACGCGAGGATATTGAAGCATTGCGTGAAAAACGTATTAAAATTGTTACAGAAAATGAAAATTTAGATCAAACTTACACAGCCGTTAATAATATATCCGTTACTGGTGTTAATGGGCATATTCTTCTTAAAAGCCACTATAAACCAAAGGTAACAAAAATAATATTATGTTGCAGTTAACATACATATTATACACATTTGTAATGTAAAATTATTTTTAGGATCTCTCTCGATATCAATCTTCTATACCACATCTTGTTTTTATATCAGCTAGACAAGAAAGTGACATAAATAAGGTTATAAACGATCTTACAGACGAACCAATAGATCCTGAAGTATTAGCGTTAATAAATAATATTCATGGAACTCTCATATCTGGACATTTGGGAAGAGGATTCGCTATTTTAGGTAAGCTATATCTTTAAATGCATCTTTACACATTGGTAGAAAAGAGATATATTAAGTATGTACATTATATATGTCGGCGTAATACTAAATCCTATGACTGAAACTCTTTTTCGCAAGAAAGTTAACTTTAGAAAAAAATGTAAAAAAATATATTTGCGTCACATCATGGAGCCCTGTTGGACTGTGTATGGATGAGACTTAATTATTGCAGTGAGATATCGTTACTCGTATACTAATTAACCAATCAAATAACTCATAATGAGAAAGTCAAGTTTACAGTCTAAATAAGTTTAATGAGTTTGACTGTTAACCAGCCTTTCTAATTATAAGTGATTTGATTGATTAAAGGGCCAGCGGATGACGATAACTCACTGCTTTCTTGGGCGAACGTACTAATGACGTTAATTTGGTGGATATTTATATAAACGACTGTTCCGTTGTAAGCTTATATTAATTTACAGATTCATCCGAAGAGGGTACATTTAGTTTGGCGAGCCAAACCAAATATTTTGATGATGTGAAAAAGCCATTGTGGTTTGTGTACAGTGGTATGGGCTCTCAGTGGGCTGGTATGGGAGCTCAATTGATTAAAATACCAATATTTGCAGCTGCTATCGAAAGGTATTAATTTTTTTTAATAGTAATTAGCATTTTTTGTGTCATTTAATTAAAATTATGGGTAATAAATTAATCTGAGAAAAAGGAGAGAATAATATTATCCGCTAAACTTAAATATACATGATGCCTGTTTTATATAACACAATACATTAAGCTGTTTTTGTTGGGCATTGTTAAAAATCCTCTTTTTATCTTTTGTTAGAGGTTATATGCCATTGCTTACTATTAGGCCTTCCGATAAATTACAATTGTATACGAGTATAAGTAATTACAAACATTTCGTGATATTTCTCGCATTATAATCAATCTATGAACCATAATTTAGTTGTTCTGTTTGAAGAATGAAGGCGCAACTTAAAATGTAAGACGAAATTCGTAAAAGTCACTAAAATAAAAAGGAAAATAAAAACATTTTCTAGCCGAGAATATATTATCTAAAATTTACTTTAACGCTATTGACGTGTTTGTTTGTCTATTTTCCTTGTGTTAGTTTGATCCATAGATAGAAATACGAACCATACACAGGCACAGTACTACTATTTAAATAATGCGCTTTAAACTTTTTACTCTTTTTACGCTATATACTTTTATTTTTAAATTGGCTGACCTAATCTTAATTTAAACTAAATGATTAATTATGTGTAATAACAACTCTATATAGATATCTTTAAAATACATTCGGATTTCCGAAGCTTGACAATATAGCCGAAGCACTTAATTTAAATAGTACTACTGTTACAACTTAGTGTGCCCTGATGAATTGATGAACACTTTTTTGTCAAAAACAGATGCCGCAAGGTGTTGGAGCCACGTGGGATTGACATCGTGCATATTATTACATCCTCTGATAAAAGTATATTTGATAATGTCCTAAACTCTTTTGTTGGAATAGCAGCGATTCAGATAGGTCTTACTGACATACTTCGGGCGCTGGACATACATCCTGACAAAATTATAGGTAATTAGGTATTGCTGATTTTCAAATAAATAAAGTGCGTATTGCACTCTCGTATTCTTTATTCAGGATAGTGTCATTATTTTGAAAAAAGTAATTACAAATGCATGTATAAAATAATATGTAGAAATATGCGGGGTATGTCTTTTTATGTGTCAAGTTATCAAACAAGCAGATCACTCTCCTGATGGTAGAAGATAAGTCGTGGCCTTACATATACTGCGTCGCTGTCATGTTATTTTTAAATTGGCTGACCTAATCTTAATTTAAGCGAAATGATCAATCATGTAATAACAACTATATATGTATAGATATCTTTAAAATACATTCGGATTTCCGAAGCTTGACGAATACAGCCGAAGCGCATAATTTACCTACTGTACCTACATTCATTATAGAGCCAACCTTATAAAACACCAAAGCATGTATGTTTGTTTTTTTGTTTGTTTGCCTTTAATGTCGCCACGAAATTAGGTCATGCACAAGAAATACAAGTACCTATATATATTTTTCACTAAAATGGGTTATTTTAGAGGTTCCCAAACTTATTTCATGTAACGCCCATTTTGAAAATCAGTTATTTTGTAGCGCCCCCTACCTCTATTTTTCTCGTCAATAACCTCGATAGTATATTTGTTTTGCCTGGAGTTAAAAAAAAAATATTTCAAGATTTATACCGCCCCCCTCTAGGTTTCCACAAGGGGGCGTTGTCGCCCATTTTGAGAAAGGCTGCTTTAGATCTTGGGATTTATAATAATTAAAGGTGACAATGTCAATTGTGCAAACTTTACTGCTATCCTACAGCCCGGACCGGAATATGACACTACAGAAAAATAAAAAGCCTTGGATCCCTTCCTGAGAGTGTTGCTGCCAAGCAATATACCATTAGTGGTCTTGTAGACTCGTTAAACTTTTGCTCGCCTATTCAGATGGTTCTTCGCTTAGTAAAACTTCCAAATATACAAATTTTTAAATAAAGAAACACTTTTCTATCTTCTGTATCACATAAATTTAATAACTTAATAAATGTCTTTCCGGTTTCGCTTGTAACAGCATCCAGCACCAAATTAGTTGATGACGATGATGAATGAATGCATGAATAAAAAAATTAGTAAATGAATAAATACACTGCATTACGAACTAAAATTTACATAAAAAAGACACTCCTTAACTTATAATAATCAACTTAAAGTACACAAAGGCAATCTTATCCCTTCGGAACTATCTCTGCCAGGCAAACTTAGGACAAAAGAAACAATTTAAACAATACATACATAATAACTATAATACATCGTATAGTACATATTACATATATTCTCAGGTCCAGTGATAATTATACTCTTCGAGATCCCTTTCGTAGTACTAGTTACTATAGCCGTTCTTTTATCTCGCAAGCAGTGAGGCTTTGGAATTCTCTTCCCTTAGATATCAGGAGAGCTCCAAATATTAACATTTTCAAAAGTATGTTAAAGCGTCACTTTCTACGTTCACTGTGATTAATAATTTTATTGTTTGTTCTAAATTCTAATACCTACAATTAAAACAGGCTTCTGCTTTTAGGATGATTTATTTTGTCTAGTATTAGATACATTTTTATATTTTTAAGAGCACCATTACACAGTAGTCCGCTATATCTTGTTCCATACTCGAGGGTTGCCTGGAAGAGATCGCTGACTTGGCGATAAGGCCGCCTTTGTGTATCTTATAATTTAAGTTTTATTTGATGTATATGTAATTTCTCTGTATTTGGTGCACAATAAAGAGTTATTGTATTGTATTGTACATATAAAATAGTAATGATGAAAATCGGAATGCACAATCTAAAAAAAGGAAAAGTAAAAATTCATGAGGTTAAAGATAGGTTAGAGGATAAAGAATATTATGATAAGCTCTATGATGTTTGCTGAGAATTGAAATAATGTTTAATTGACAAATTCCTAAAAGACCCCGGGGCTTCAGCTTTCTTAATTTGTGTTGGTAGTGAGTTGCAAAGATAAATACGTGGCACGTAAACGAGAGATGGTAATAACTATAATTTTTGGTCTCGAACGCACAGAGAGAAATTATCCTTCGAACTTAGCTCTTTATCTAACAAACCAGTAACAAGCAGAGATTTTCGTGCCTTACGGGACCACACGTTTGGTCTAAAATATCGGATATCGGAAAAACGACGATATCTTTGATTTATGTATTAAAAACATATAAGAAGTAGTTTGTTTGTATAATTAGAAATAGTTAAAGTTACATCACAAGTACACATGACTGACATAAATATCGCTAAATTTCAGCTAAATTTCATCTAAAACTAGTTAAATGATGTATAGTGTTTTATAAAATTGTTTATTGCTTACCGGAGCATCTTTTGAAATCCTTCACGAAAACATTTCATTATTTTGAAAAAATGTAAATCTTTCTTTTAAGCACACAGGCAAACGTGGATCAAATAAAATATAGAACAGTAGACATAGAATAGGTAAATTCCGACGAAGATGTATTGGAAACCATTTGAGTCTCAAGCGGTATTCGAACGAATTACGAACGTAGGTCACACTATAAGTTTTGCTTAACTTAAAAAACAACTTATTATGACCAAAATATTATGTTTATAGCTTTTCAAAATAATCTCCTTTACATTACAAACATTATTTCATGCGATCGAACTATTTTCTAAAACAGGAAGACCACAGATCTGACGGTACGTTTTCTACTTGCTGATTGGACGCTATCACTGCATCTTTGGAGCTACTAAAAGTGAAAACTCGCATGAAATCTTTGATTTTGGGGAAAATACAGAAATCACAGGGTGCTAGGTCGGGCTATGCGCAGGATGAGTGACGAGATGTACGTTTTCGGAAGCTAAAAATGACTTTTTTTTGTTGGCCGTGTGTGAAGAAGCGTTATCGTGGTGGTTTTGGATCGTCTTTCGTGAACTTTTTCTAACATCCTGGGTAAACAAATGGTAGAATACTACTCTGCATTAACACTCTTTTAATCTTCAAGTGGAATTGTAGAGATGGGTAGCTGAGAAAAAAAGCGATCATTTTTTAACAAATTTTCTCGGCTGTCTCACTTTTGTTTGGCCTGTTCTCATTCACAAGATCGCTGGTTTTTTTCGGGTTCAAAACAATAAATCCACGTTTCGTCTCATGTGACAATTTTGTAAACAGCATAAGAATGTCCGTGGTCGTCTTTTAGTGGTAGTTGATGGTCATTTCGACTTCAGGAGCATCTGTGAGCATCATTCCATGCGAGCCCTTTTGCTCCTTTGTCAGTTCATGAGGGATCCAACGACAACAAAATTTGTGAACTTTCAATTCTTCTTGTATTTTTTTTTATTTTGGCTCAAACTAATCTCCAATAGTCCTCGAATTTTCTCATGGTAATCCGGAGGTTTTCTTCAATTAACCGCTTAACAGTAGCCACATCATTTTCATTGACTGCAGTTGAAGGCCGCCTTTTACGAAATTCGTCATGTAAAGAAACTTGTCTCAAATTTAGCGAACCAACGCCTCCCGGTACTCAAACAAGGTGCTTCTTTCTCAAAAGCATTTTGAAAACAAGCGGCACAGTCTTGCGGATAAAGAGAACTTTTAAAATCATAAAAAAAATCATTGCTCTCAAATCTTTTCGACTTAATTCTAATTTCGTTGCCTACGTAGAACTTTGATGTTTGATAATAAAACAATTGACAAATTATTTCCTGCCAATTTGTTTTTTTTTATAAATAAGAATGTTGCAACGTTTTAAAAATATAACATTCGAAATTCAAATAGTTCCAGTTAGAAGAGCAAAACGTTTAGTGTGGCCCATGTATGTATAAATTTGGCATTCGTACCGAATCTCTTCTATATCACCATTTAAATTCCAGACAGCAAGACGTATGTCATTAATAGCCGATTGGGTCCATCGTCTACGTGTATGTGAGAGATGGAAGATAATTGATTGGTAATAGAATTGACGGATATTGCAAATAAGAGAGGAGATGAGACGCCACCATGAGGCACACCAACAGAACTGGCTGCCAAATTCTAGTAAACCTTATCCTAAAGCCTTAACTCGATGTCAGCGTCCCTTTAAATAACTTTGAAGCCAGTCAACTACTAATGGAGATATGTTAAGAGATCGTAAGAGATCTAATACCTATTGCTTCTACAAATTATCAAAAAAATACTTTTATAATAAGAGTTACTGATAGTCTTAATAAAGTTAATAGTGATATTGATCCCTTCTACATGAATTTAACTCAAATACTTAATAACTTTCGAACTTGTTTTTTGAAAAGTAATTTGAACTCAAATTAATACATTGTACACATTGTGTCTGTTTTAAGTATACTGCTATCTACTTATGGAAACTCTTAATTGGCTTATTTTGTTACCTATATTTTGTTAAATTGCTGTGAGTTTTCTGAATAAATGACTAAATATTATATCGTGATCAACGGTGTTATAGGCGTTATTGAAATCAATTAAATTAAGTACTATGAGCAACCTGTTTTTGTTACTAGACGGCATGTCGTCGGTAATCTTGACGAGGACAGTAGAAGTATGGTCGTGCTGTTATAAGTGAACCGGTAGGCTATATTTTATAAAATAACGTAATATATGTGATACGTAAAACAGTGAAAGTGTCTCTTCATTTAAAAACATGTCATTTAATATGCATCTTGCTAAGGGTCAAGATTCAAAGATAAGAGATTTTTATTTCAAAAATCAACCCCCAAGGGTCTATAACAGAAATTAATAGTTTGTATAAAAATCTATTTTATACTGATAGGCTACTTTACGCTAACGAAATCGCGGGCAAACATTATAAACGCTACATATATAAAAAAAATTTAGGTCACAGTGTAGGGGAACTTGGCTGTGCTTATGCGGATGGATGTTTCACTGCAGAAGAAATGATATTGTCTGCGTATTATCGAGGCCTTGTATCCATACAAACACCTTTAATTCGGGGATCTATGGCTGCGATTGGACTTGGTTATCAAGAGGTATATAACAATAATAAATTTATATTTTTACTCACATAAGGCACTACATAGTTCCGAAAGTTTTCGACCGCTCACCAAACCTAAAGTATATTTTTGTGACAATGGAAGGCAAACAAGTAGATGGCTTTCCTGATGGTAAAAAATTCAGGCCGTCTAAAGACACTAAAGGTGGTAATGGTGCTTTGCCAACCTGAGGCCGGGATGGTAGGCCTCGAGCAAAAGTAAGTTTACCGGCTACATTACCTTCGGCTACATTATGTAAATATTGTATGTATGAAAACATCAACGGCAAGCATTGACGTTATGGCGGCAGGAATAGGTAAGGCGGTGGTACCAATCCAGACGAGTCGCTGCGAAACTCTACCACCTAGTAGGTTGTCACTATGTTCGTGACGGAAAGTCTATGCTCGCCTTTTACGAGCTGCCTGGCAGAAAGGCAGATGCTCTATTCTGCGAAGGAGCCCGAACCAACACGGGGAATATTCGGGATTAATAGATTTTTAGCCTTTATTTTGTTAATTAAGTGGAACTCGTGTAGTTGCTGACGTGCTAAATGCTCCAATTAACACCGGACCACCACCACACGTCTTTGTTAAAGAACTCACAAAAAAAAACTCACACTCATCGTATGTTTTGCTTCGACACCGAGGCATCCTCAGGAACGTATCTTTCAAACAACGCAACAACATATAAACATATTAAACCAGAAATAAAACTGACATGTCGCTTAAAAAATATTTTTGATCCGTTTTTTAAAAAGGAGAAGGTTCTTAATTCGACTGTTTTTTGCATGTTTGTTTGTTTGTTTTTTGTCAATAGCCAACCGATTTTGACGCTTTTTTTTAGAAAGATAGGAATTATTCCAAGGTGGACCCATATTAATTTTATCATGAACCGAGAAATGATTTTTGAGTTATACTTAATAATGCATACATATATAATATACTTGTAGTGAAGATATATGTATGTATGTGTGTATGTATGTATGTATGTGTGTATGTATGTATGTACTTAATAATGCATACCATTTTCACTTATCTGATAAGTGAATCTGAGCGATAAGTGACCTCATAGTTGATGAGGTGAATCTCATAAGTGAATAATGTATTCATTATTAAGTGTAACTCCAAAGCTATTAGTAGGATGCTGATAAAATTTATGTGGGACTAGTTTGGAACTATTTGCTGTCTTTTGAAAAATGATTTCTGAAATCGCATCTGGTACCGAATGAAGTGCTTGGAGTCAGTTTTTATAGTTTTACTGCACTTAATTATTTTGGGTTTTTTAACACTACAATAAATAATCTTCAAAACGAAGAATCTAAACTGAGTAATTATTCTTAAAAGTAAGTAAGCAAGTATATTCACGGCCATATCCCCGAAGAGGTAGGCAGAGGCACAATTAGGGCGCCCACGACTAGCCGAAGACACTTAAGTCCTCCAATGTTACAGGTGGCAAACCTATCGCCAATCGGGCAGATATCAAATTCCTGTCAAAGTTATTTTTATTGGAAAATATACATTTTCTAATATTTATTGTTAATCATTCATCATTTTTTTTAACCATTCTAAATACCAATCATTTCCAGATTTCAAAGTTGTGTCCTCCAGAAATAGATGTTGCGTGTCACAATGGTCCTAATTCTAGCACAATATCTGGCCCCGCGGATATTATTGAAAAATTCGTGTCATCTTTTTTAAAAACAGAAGTGTTTGCTAAACAAGTACCTTGTTCTAATATAGCTTATCATTCAAGATATATTGCCGAAGCAGGTATATATTTTTGTTTTACCCGGTAATGTATGCTTGTAACCAAAATAAATATTTTCTATTTCCCATTCGTTAACGTTTACACACACATACACACACATACACACACACATACACACACACACACACACACGACACACACACACGCGCGACACACACACACACACACACACACACTACTTTTCCATCGGGGTTTACCATGTCTCTGGACAAATTACCTAAATTGATTTAACCCTAAAGTAATCAAATGACATGCTTATGTTTGTGGACGATAGCAATCCATACAAATACATAAATAGATACCAGAATTAATTTTATGAATACCCAGACTCAAAAGCACATACAAGTTGAAGTTTATCACACAAACGCTTGACACATCGAAAATGGTGCCACGCGGTTAGTTGTTGCCATTAGGTGTAAGCGCTAACTCCCCGCAAATGAGTATAACTATAAGTTGTATTTAAAAGTCTTTTTTTATTGAAGGCAAAGAAGCCGATGGATTTCCTGATGGAAAGAAATTGATGCCGCCTAGAGACACCAAAGGTGGTAACGGTGCGTTGCCAACCTGAGGCCGGGATGTTAGGCCTCGAGCAAAAGTTAGTTTACCGACTACCTTACCCTCCAAACTGGAACACGTCATGACGTTATGGCGGCAGGAATAGGTAAGGTGGTGGTACCTATCCGGAGGAGTCGCTTCGAAACTCTACCACCTAGTCAGGTGTCACAGTGTTAATGACGGTAAGCCTATACTCGCCTTTTACGAGCTGCCTGGCGGAATGCAGATAGTCTATTCTGCAAAGGAGCCCGGGCCAACACGGGGTCCAATAATCACGTTAATTTAAAATGTTGTTAATATTAAATAATTGCATTTAAAAATACTATTCCAGGTCCAGCTTTATTGAAACAATTAAGTGAAGTAATTCAAAATCCTAAACCTAGAAGTGATAAATGGATATCAACCTCAGTGCCCCAGGATAGGTGGAACGAACCTATTGCGAAATATTCATCAGCCGAATATCACACTAATAACTTATTGGTGAGGGTTTAATGTTAAATATATTTTAAATGGCGATTAAAAATTATAATCTGAAAGAAATAAGACGGAAAAATTAAGAAACAAAAAAAACTTTGGTATTAACCTTAATAACAAAATTCTTAAATTAATGAAATTTTTAACTAAGTGATCTGAAGAAGGCGTCAAAAATTAGTTACGTAAAGCGACATAACAGGTAAATCAAATAGGTTTAAGAACTTAGCTATGTAAGTAAACTAAAATGTTATGTAAAAAAATATACGCGTTGGAGAAGTTACAACTGTTATGATATGAAAATTTTCTTACCAGTACTTTACAAACATACTCGTAATTCATTACAACAAAATTGAAACAATTGATAGACCAACAAATATTGATGTTACTATTATATCACTGTATTTAATTAATTTTGTACTATTACTAGGTTCAACCTGGTATTATAATAATAATTATAATTAAACTCACAAAGTATAATTACTTTTATAGTCGACGACGACGACGTTACACAAAAACTAGCATCATCAGGGCCGTCTTAGATTATGCTGGGGCCCTTGGGCAAACAAAAACTTGGGGCCCTTTTGGAATATAAAAAAATTGAACTTTAAAATTTTTTCACCTTTTTTTTGGTAATCAACTAGGTGTATTATTTTAATACGATATGTCATTAATAATATTAGTATGCTGCTGTTTTTTATGATTACGATCACTTTCTATGCTCATAATTATTGACAAATTACTTAGATATTCTTAAACTGCGAAATTGAACGCCTTCTAATTAGAGCAACGAGAAAAACGTAACACACCCAACTAAAATAGTTTAAGGTTAAAAGTGAGTAAATTGGCCGATCCTTCGGGGCCCACAGTATAGGGGCCCTGGGAACTGGCCCCATGTGCCCTTATGGTAAAGACGGTATTGATCATCACTTTACCTATTCCTATGCCGTCAGTGTCATCATTTATGCTTAGTTTTATGTTTGTAAAGCAATATTACCACCTGTGTGTTTTGTGTGTATTTCGTATCACCAAAAAAGACACCTGCTTATTTGTCTTCCAGTATCATATCAAACTTAAAAAAATGAGCCTTTTAATAACCTAATGTGTAATCGCCAGAATAGTCTAATATTTACTTAAATTATAAGTATTAAAACTACTAATCCGTTATTAGTTAATGTGTATAATTTTTTTTACTTAGTGCCCTGTATTATTTGAAGAAACTTCAAAAATAATACCAGCTGATGCGATAGTTATCGAAATAGCGCCACATGGACTTCTGCAGGCCATACTCAAACGGTCACTGCCCAAATCTTGTTGTCATTTGCCTTTGACACGATGCAGGCATCCCGATGGAGTACTTTTTTTACTGGAAGCTATTGGAAAGTATGTTTATTAACAAAAAAACGACGGCTTGCACTCCGGGAGTGCCGGCAGAAGTGAAAACTTGAGTATTCACGTTGTGCATTTTTGATATTTTGGAATGGTTAGAGAATAATTTTGCACGAATTGCTATAATTGTCAGTATGAAAGTACCATTTATGTAATAGAATACATTAAATACAATAAAAAATCATTTATTGCGCTATTGTACACAAACATGGCAACATGAAGATTCGCGCAAGCGCCCTGCACCGCCTTATTCGCGCAAGCGCCCTGCGTCGTCTTACGATTTTTTATCTTACGAATCAGCTCACGTGTCCTGACGCGAGTTTAGAAGTTTTTACCCATCCAAAAAAAAGTGCGCAACGCCGCTTTTTCACTTCAAAAATTTACGTTATGTAATTAACTAGAGAAGTCAAAAAAAAAATTAAGGCAAGATGATATAGTTGAAATAATTAAGACATAAATACGACAACACAAAACAGATTTTAAAATTTAACAATCTAAATGTAAATTGTTGGACTCGACTTCATAAGGTCCCAGAATCGTTCTAGGTCGGCAACAAAAGGTAAATGTATTTTATAAATTTTCTTCTTATTCTTTTCTTGTGTTGGTCAGGGTCCGTTGAGTAGAATAGATCTGTCTCTCTGCCAGGAGCTCGTAAGATGCTACCACGGCTTTAAATGTAGTGTGGGTCATCACTAACAAGACTCCGACATGTTCTAGTCCGGAGGGTAGGTTACACACACACAATAGGCTACAGGCCGGCCACAGGAAAGCGACGCACATCTTACATTTATGGTGTCTAAAAGCCACGGTTATCTCTTATCATCAGGAAAGCCGTGTGCGTGTTCACTAACTTCCTAATTAAAAAAAACAACCAGGATTATATATGCGCCCTATTAGCGATAGGTTTGCCACTTATCACATTATGACACTTAGGGCCACTTGCACATTCCCGAGTTACGTTTAATATTGAGTTAATCTGTCAAATGTAAGGTGATTTAACTCTAGTTAGACGCTAACTCAGTGTTAAATACTTAACCCATGAACGTGCAAATGGCCCTTAGTGTCTTCGGCTGCACCTTTGCCTACTTCTTCGTGTAAACGGGCGTAAAAACTAAAATTTTCTTATTTAACTACTTTTAAAAATATGTACTTAAAATCTCAAAGTGAAAACATTTTTTTGATATAAAAGATCCTGATTATTTTTTTTATTTCGTTTACTTTTAATTTTTTTTTGTTTAGTTAACTCAAAGGTTTTTATATCCAAATTTTATTACTTTAAATAGTTATATTACCCAAATATTAAATTTAACCCTTTTCAAATAGGTAACCTAAATTGAATCGATAATATAATCTACTTGATATGTTCCCTTGTTGGCGCTTGGTAAAATTTTCATATTTTAAAATGAAGAAACACTTGTAGTCTACCGGTTTCGCTTATAGTAGCATCATCAGAAACCCTGACGAAGCTGTAATAAGCAAAACCGATAAGAAAAGATTTTATAGCTGGTAGATCCAACCAACTTTAATACGTTAAACAATAGAGTTTTTAACAGTTGCTTTTTACAACATTTAATGGGGAAATAGTACCATGTTATAATAAATAAAATATATTTAGCTTTACGAATCTTAAATATTATTTAGTAATTTATGATTAAGCCCTGACGATGGAGTTTTAAGCGAAACCGGTAGGTTATTTATATAATAATAAAAAATGAGTGATACGTAAAACAGTACAAGTGTTTCTTAATTTAAAAATATTTACTAAATAATCGTCATTAAATTATTACCATAATTTCAGACTTTATATAGAAGGCTGTTTGCCTAAAATCCAAACGCTGTACCCAAAAATAGATTTTCCGGTATCAACTGGAACCTCTATGTTGTCGCATTTAGTGAGATGGTTACATAGTGAGAAATTGTAAGTATTTCTATTATAAGTATAATTTTGACTCAAACTAGTGAGATCATGCCCTAAATAAAGGTTGAGGTAGAAATACGCAAGTTTATATTACATACATTAATTACATTAATGAGCAGTGAAAATCAGAACTTAAAAAAAATTGTATAACGCGCCACTTTGCGGAAACTCGCTTTATCAGATATACAATAAGCCTCGCTTTGTTAACAATGACAAACGTTCCTCGAAATCACCAAAATAAAGGCTAGTAAAAGATAAATAAAAAGGCTAGTTAAAGTTAAAATAAACGATAGACGCATCACAGCAATAATCCGCCAAGACCGCTTTCGTACATTTTGGATGGAAATTCTATGAAATTCCGAGGCGGAATCCATCATTCTTTCGGAGTCGGATTCAGTCCCGTATGTGGCCGACAGGCTGCGTCGAGGAGAATAAAGGTGCTAATTACATTAAATGCTCAAGTTTAGTATGACAACTACTAGAGATGCCACTTTCCATGCTTGACGATTTTATATAGTAGATGCAGCGACTCTAAACTTTTAAAATTTTGGTATTGAAAAATTTCAAATTGATATGTGTGACATAGACATATTTCTAAGCATTTTGGCTGATCCCATATCGGAGGCAGCCAGAATGCTTAATGATTTTTTTAGATGAACTTGTAGCCCTGCATTTGTTTCTTTATGACGACACGCTACCGTAGAGTTGATATTGTCACATTGTGTGCAAAAACTCTTAACATAAAGGTTTAAAAAATACAATGGACGGACTAGTAGACCATAAGAGCATTTACAAGTAGACCATTTAAAGTAGAAATGCTTCCTGGCCCGCTTGAGTGTGCTTTCCCAACATGCTTTGCCCCGTTTACATTCTGCGCTATCCTTTATTCTAAATCTGTGACAAAATATCTACTTTTTAATTGAAATATTCTTTTATTCTTTCGAGTCACAAATAGTACAAGTAAACGTCCAGGGCAAAGTACCCAAATTCGAAATTGGAACACTACGAAAATAAATCATTATTTTGAATATTGTATGTATTTTGTTTATATGCACAAAACATTCACAGCGCGTCTTGATATGTGGTGATATGTGTTGTCAGAATACGTTCTGTATAGGTAGGTATATTATTATACGCTTTGGAATACTTATTGTTTCAAAAATGTGACATATGTAGGACTTATAACTTTTCACTTTTGTTTTCAGACCTCTGCCCTTGTACACTGCAACAAACAAAAAAACGTCAGCTATTTATAAATATATTGTTAATATCAACGAAGAAAATTACAATTGCTTATGTGGTTATATTATTAGAGGTAATTATAATAAAAATAATATATATTTTAAAAAAAATACAACCTTCATATGCATTATTCCTCTGTAAGTTTGATTATCACTAAAATCTTTTTGCTAAATTTTCCGGGTCAACTAGTACAGTTTACTATTTTACGTAAGCCAGAGTGTATGTGTCTTGTGTGTGGGTATATGTCTCTGTGTGAATATTATGTGTCTGCGTGTTTTTGTTTGTTTCTCTTTGTGCGCGCGTGTGTGTATGTGTGTTTGTGTGTGTGTGTGTGTGTGTGTGTGTGAGAGAGAGAGAGAGAGAGATAGATAGATAGATAGAGAGAGAGAGAGAGAGAGAGAGAGAGAGAGAGAGAGAGAGAGAGAGAACGTGCGGGGCGTGTGTGCCTATCTGTCTGTGGCATTATAACTTGTGAATCGATAGACCGATTTCGATGTTGAATTTTTAATTGAAAGCTATCGTGATCGCAATGGTTCTTAGCTACCTTGCATGTGTGTTTTCTTGGAGGTTATTGAAATTCAAATTCAAATTTTGTTTATTCGACGTAGGTTCTTATACAGGACACTTATCGACGTCAAGTAATACATTAATATTTTTACATAACAGCGAACATTTAGATATTTTGTTGACAAATAATTCATTTAAAATAGATTTCAACAGTTATTAAACATAAAATAGTAAAGTTGTCAACATTAAAATACAAATTAAATTAGAAACGATCACAGTAATCATCCATGTCAATAAAACATTTAAATTAAAGTTAGATGCAAATGTAACAAGTAATTAAAATAAATACAGACTAAATTAATAGCATATTTCCATTTTAATTTATCTAAAATTAAATCATTAATGCTGAAAGATAAATTTCTTACAAACAACTTTAATTTGCTTACCTAAGTTAAATAATCAATATTGTTATACAATATACATGTACTATTAGGCCATACTCATGGCTGATGAAATACGCAATGATAGCTCAATTGCTATTCGTTTTTTAAGAAAGTTATTAAATATGTTCTACTCGTCAGTTTGAAATTTTTTTTTAATAAATAAATTGATGTCAATAAAATCGAATATGTTTTTATTATTAGTAACAATAGTATGCAAAAGGTTGTTGTATCGAAATCTGATATTATTTTTAACTGGTTGTAACCTATTTGTGTAGGGCAGTGTAAAAACAATTATTTTTCTTATATTTAATTTAAATAAAGCATCATAAAATTTTATTAAAAGCTTTTTATCAACGTCCCCTCGTCTGCCACAGAATAACACTAGAATCGTGTTTGGACTATATTTGTAATTTAGAGCTCTTTTTAAAATATCTACATAAGTTTGTCCAGGCGTACAATAATTTAAGATAGGTTGCCCCAAGGTCTTAGATACTAGTAAACTCATATTTTTTCCTATTTCGTCGCTAAACATTACCACATTGTATTTGTTTACAGATTTAGGAGATGCAATACAAACAAAACTTGATTGATGATGTAGTCTTGTATGTACATGGTTATTTGTTTTTTGTTCATAATTCCAACTACAGAGATGATTTTTTGTCAACGAATTGAATCTATCTTGATTATAACCGGTCAAATCTACGAATTTATTTATTGTATTTTTGTAATCTTAATTTTTTTCCCTAGATAATTCATAATCAGTTGTCACCTGGGAAAGATTTTCAGTTAATCGATTTATTTTATACTGTAATGACCAGAACATCTGTTTCATATTTTGTGTTTAAAGTTTTCAATTCAAACTTATATGACTTTATTTTTTCGACAATTTTTTTTTATTTTGGTATAGACTCGAATTTTTTTTATTTTTTTAAATTAGTATTTGTATTTTTTTAATAAATCTCTTAGT
>NJDC01004947.1:124304-161126 GCA_002245475.1 Calephelis virginiensis
TATTATTGGTAAAGAGTTCTATTTTCAAAATTTAAACTTATTTTTTTAATATAATGCTTTTAAGTTGCCAGTTCTAAAAACTTTCAGTTTGGCCCTCGTAATTACAAATTTAGAACCAACATTCTCCTTATTCTCAGTTAGGTAAAAAGTACCTAGCTTTGATTCAAGTATTGATTCATGATTGCACATTGTTAGAATGTATTTGATGTCTGATTGATTTTGTTTAACAATTATCTAAAAATATTCACAATCTTTTGCATTTATAGTATAAATCATTTTTTTACTCATAGTTGTGGAGGCATTTTCCTGGATAGCGTACAGTTTATGGATTTACCAGATATAGAATATACTTCAACAATTTCTTTGAAATTGAACCCGTTATATTCTGCTTGCAGTAAATATCAGGTAAGGAGTGGTTAAATCACAATAATTAAAAATAGCTATTAACAATAATTTTTCTAGATGTTGTCTGCATCTCCCCCGTACTCTTCTGGGTCCCCTGTGAACAATGATGAAACTGCCTCTTTACCTGTTAGCTTGTAAGAGGCGAGCAAAAGGTAATGGGTCGTCATCAATGAAAGCACTAGGGCAATTTGTGTTTCGCAGTGACTCGCCCGGATGGGTATGGGATACCGCCTTACCTATCCTTGCCTTCATAACGTTAGCGCTTGACGTTAACGTGTTCCGGTTCGGAAGTTCGTAAGATAAAGTCGGCTGCTTTATCCTTAAACTTAAACTTACTTGTGCTCGAGGCCTTACATCACAGTCTCAGATTGGCAATTGGCAATTATCTTTGGTTTCAAGGCGGCATGAATTTCTTAGCATCAGGAAATCCGTCTGCTTATTTGCTTTCCAATATCAGTAAAAACGATGTGCCTGGCGTCTTACGTAGTAATGAAACATTGTTAAGTAATGGTTAGGAATGCGATATCCGGTAAAGGGTCTAAGAAGGAGGCTTAACATCCTTGCTGTGTGGCTACTTGTTGTAAGGTAGACTACCTTTGGTATCTAAAAGCCAAGTGCATTGCATCACAAAGTGCTTCTTTGTATTTCAATTTCTTAAATTTATATTATAGGACAATAGCAGCGGAAAAAGTTCGGTCACCGCAGTAACATTACGATGTGGACAATCGGCCAATATCCAGTCCTTATATTGGATTCAAACATCTTCACCAACAGGACCTGGAATAACTGTAAAGGTAAGTACCAGCTGCAATTTATCTGTTAATCCGTTTACTGATGTTTGGAGTACAACAAATATCTTACCTTTTTTCGAGGAGTTTTTGAAGTGAAAACTTCTTTAGCGGCGTTGCGCACTTGTTTTGGAATGGGTGAATACTTCTAAACTCGCGTCAGGACACGTGACCTGATAGAAAATTCGTAAAACGGCGCAGGCGCTTTCGCGAATGTTCGTGTTGTCATGTTTGTGTACGACAGCGCAATAAATGAATATTGTATTCTACCACATAAATGACAGTACTTCATAATGATGATTAGTAACCATACTGGTATTGTAATCCTTATAATGTTGTGAGACTGACTATAATACCAACTTAACTTTTAAAAAATAAAATGAAAAAAATGGTTATGAATTTAAAAATTTAGGTTTATAAATAAGATAGCTAGGTTTTTTCATTTTTTCATGCTTAGTGCTTATTCTGTAAAACAGGTACACATTTGTAATATTTAAGTCAACTTAACATGTTCTAATAAAAATCTTCATGGTAAAGTAATTTGTACATTCGTTTGTTATTCAAAGTATTTGATCTTGTTACAGGTTAACTACACTGGACTTAATGTTGTCAATGTACGGAAAAATCTGAATATAAATAATTACAATCACATTTTAGGCATCATAGATTTTAGTGGAACAACTGACAAGTAGGTTATTAATTATTATGTTTATAAAATTTTGGTATAAATATACAAAAAAGTAAAGTATCGAAGAGGTAGGCTGAGGTACAAGGACGACTAGCCAAATACACCTAAATATAATAGGTAGCAAGCCTATCGCCAACCGGTTACATAGTCTCTCACGGACAACGTTACTTTAAAAAAAAAACATATTTTGTGCTGGTTGCCCGACGAAGATATGAAACCCAAGAGCTACTGACGTATAGTCTAACACCGTACCATTAGAACGCAGACACGAAAAGATTTTATTAAAAAAAGGAATATTAAAAATTAATAAAAACATTTAAATGTAACTTTGCTATTCAAACATCTTTAGGTAATATGTTACTTTTTTGTTTTAGAGGAGTTCCAGTGATGGGAATTGCTGAATCTGGATATATAACTTCTCATTTCAAAGTAAAACCAGAACTCTTGTGGCCAGTCCCAGGACATTGGAGCTTAGAAGATGCTGCTACTGTTCCATTAGCATACTCTATTGCTTATTATGCACTTGTATGTAGTAATTCTTGATATTAAATACTACGTCCTTTACAAGTCACAGTTTTCAAAATATTAAGTTTTTTGAAAAAAAAATTAAAAAATACACAACTCGTAATTCAAACATGATTGGAACTACTTTTATGTTTATTTGCTGTATTTATTCACGGTTCATACGGCTTGCAAACGGTATTTTAGTCATTGTTCAGTGTTTGGTGGTGACTTTTTTATGCAAGTTTTATGCTGGTGACACACCAATTACTGTGTTTGATATATATTATCAACTTGTATCTTTAACATCGAGGAACTGTTAACAATTTTGTACTATTTATAATTTTTTATAAAGTTTTTGACGTAGTATATGTAATTTTACAGAATATCAAAGCACAGCTATTTCCCGGGCAAAGTGTTCTTGTACATGGAGGCACTGGATCTGTAGGACAAGCTATTATATCTTTAGCATTAGCTTTTGGCTGCAAAGTTTTTACTACAGTGGGCGATATTAATAAAAAAATATTTCTGCAAAAAATATTTCCTGAGCTTAAAGGTAACTTCAATAAATCACGTTTTCTAAGCTCTGCCGTCTTATTAATAAAGACAGAATAGAATATAAGAGAATAGAATATATTTTTATTTAAAATGAGCACACTTGTACATTTACTTAGAGTAAAGCACTTCAAGGTTCAACCTAGTATGTTAGTGACGCACTAATGATTATGTTTGATATCTATCATCAACTTGTATTTTTTAGCATCCGGGAAACATTAACAATTTGATACTATACATATTTTTTTACTTGGTATATCTAATTTTACAGATTATCAAAGTACAGCTAATTAGGCTAGGCTTTATTACGATATGGTATAGACTATAGACTATAATATCACCTTAATCTTACTCCTACTTCAGTCCCTATTTATTAATTACACTGTTACTATTCTAAAACTGTACTGCTATATACTTGGTATTTGATCAGAATATTAATAATATTTATTTTATGACTTAGGAAATGCTGGCATTACTCTCAGATTTTAAATCTATGACCAATGCCCAATTCAAATAGAAAGTTATATTTTTTTACATGCTAATGGCGCGAAGGCACATCATTCAGCAAAAATAACTCCTCTAGGAGTGGTATTGTTCGATAGTTCACAAATGTAATAAGTTAAAGCAAATTATTTCTCAATGAGTGTCTTTTTTCCTTTTTTCTGAATTATAAAAAAAATATGGAAAATTCAGCAATCGAATAACAGGTTTGCAATTTCGAATTTATTTATATATTTTTTTTGTTATAGAAAATCGTATTGGGAATTCTCGTGACCACACTTTCATGGATATGATTAAAATAGATACTCGTGGAAAGGGGTGCGACTTCACTGTGATTTGTTATTCGAAAGATAAACTTAATGAAGTAAGAATTTATAATGTAATTTTCTTTTATAACTTTATTAACGTCAATGGTATGCTAAAGTCCCTAAAAAAGGGAATAAAAATTAACTTACATAGGAAATCCTTAACACCGAGTTAGGAATGAAAATGAAACAACTTGTTTTCCATTACAATCTATAAAACAAAACAAACGAAGTTTATAAATGAAATGTAAGATACGGTGTTATTTTTTTTGAAATATGCGAGATTTCATGCTATTAGTCTTAATGTTGAATAAATGGATCCCTTAATTAGTCAAGTTTTATAAAATTATATAAAATTCTACTAAAATTGTTGCATTCAACTGATTCAATCCTCACAATTTGGCTATGCCCGTCTGCTATACATATTTAAATGCTTTTAAGCAACAGGCCTTCAAAGGATTATCAATTATATGTTTTATTTTTTATTTTTGTGTGTATGTTACTCACAAATACCGAACAGATTTTGATGGTTTTATTTTTAAAGGTTGGTCGTAACTCCAAACCTTTATAAGTAAGACAATGACAAAAAAATTAACAAAATTGTTCCATCCGTCCTTGCGTGATGCGATGACCATGTGAAATTGACCGCCTCGTTGGTCGAGTGGCTAGCGTACACACCTAACTACATCGACCAACCGCGAGGCTCGGGTTCATTTCCTGACGGGGGCAGGCATTTGTGTGATGAACATTTAGGTGTCTGCATTTCCGGGTCTGGGCGTTTATTAAATTTATTCTGGTATCTATTTAAGTATTTCTGTGTATTAGAATCGCTGACTAACACCAAGAAACAAGCATATAATTTGCTTATTTTGAAGTTTGATTCAGTTTGTGTGACTTGTCCAGGGATATTTATTTCTTTATTTCTAGTGGATGGATACAAAAAACTTTAATGGACATTCATTTTTATGTTTGGCTAGCCGACCCGGCAAACTTCGTGTCGCTTGACATTTACGGCTACTAAGTTAAGTTTGTTTTTCCATTTTCCGTGCAATTTTCCTATCTTTTCCTTCATAAAAACCTTCTGCTGATTTTAATTAACACAACTAAAAAGAATGAGCAAAATTTGTCCACCCGTTTGGGCATAACGCTGTTAACACATGAAATGAGGATTCTTTTTTATTTATATAGATAGGTGGATGATATTAAATGTAAGAAAACCTATTTTTTGTAAAAGACATGATCAAATTATGAAAACTGGATTCGGTATTTTGCAATTTGACTACTCTTAAATTATTAATGAAAAAAAATACACGTCTATAAATATCAAAATGTGAATGGTATATCCATCTAGCATTATTTTTTTATGTGAGAGGTTAGTGAACGATTACACGGGTCTCCTGATGGTAAGAGACAACCGAGGACGATAGATGGCATAGATGTGACAGTTGACTGGATTTCTTGGACTGGCCTTTCAAACCAAAAAGTATCTTCACGCCCATACCCCCGAAGGGGTAGGCAGAGGCACAACCAGGGCATCCACGACTAGCCGAAGACACTAAGTCCCACAATGTGATAGGTGGCAAGCCTATCGCCAACCGGGCACTTTTTCAAACCCGAGCAATATTTTTTTTTTTCATTAAAAAATTGGAAAAATCCAATTTTCTTTTTGATGCCCCAACCGGGATTCGAACCCGGGACCTCATGCAGTCAAGTCGAACAACTGAACCGCTAGACCACAGAGGCAATTCAAACCAAACCAAAACACAACAATTTCGTGCACTGATGTTATCTAACACGAAGAGATACAAGAATATTAAGGCACTGGCATTAATCCAGGTGAGTCTGGTCTGATCCTAGTGTGGGTTGCCACATTTAAATTTATTTGTTTATTCAGACCACATATGATTGTTGTGGAGCTTTTGGCGTAATACTTGATTTATCTCTGATGAGTCGTCATGAAGATCACTTCTTCGGAATGAATAATTTGTCGAAGGAACGTTCATACGTCATAGTGGATTTCTCATCAATATTCGAACCCAAACATATTGAGAATTTAAAGGTAGTATTAGCTTAATTAGTACATTATATAAAAAAGAAAATATATTTATTAATTATTACATAAAAAAAATGAATTACCCGCGACAAAATGTAATGTAGCTGAGAACTTTCTCGATTGCGTCAGTTTTAAAACAAAATCCACATCGAAATTTGTCCACCCGTTTAGGATCTATTAGGTGACAGACACGTCGAACTTGGGACGGAATCGAACCCCAGAACTTGACTTGGCTACTTGTTATCGTGAACCTCTAAACCACAGAGGCAAGAACTTATTTAAACATAGATCTTCAACTAACGTTAGAACAAGACCCTTCGTGTCATCTGTATGAAAGTTGGCTTTTAGAAAATGAAAGCGGGGAATATTAAAAGAATGACTGCCCAAAAAAAAACATTGTCAATTTTAGCTTTACAGTTTTGATTAGAAACTCATTAACTTACAAGTAAAGCAAAGGTATTTATAACAAAAAAGTAATCGCAAAAGTTGTTATTAATTTTTAAAGTTGGAGTTTTGGCGCCATCGAGAGAAAAGATGGTCGAAGTTTTTTCATAATTATTGAATTTCGTGTTGATATTGAGTGAAATTTGTCAATTTTGGTGGCATTTTGTACAATTTTGTTCAGTGCAAGTGCACAAATGAAATGATCATGAAGAAATTAGCGTATCGTGTATTTCCTCGTTGCCGCCAAATCTCATTACATAAGCTTGAGTAAACAGGCCACCGCTTTACTCAAGAGCCTGACATGACTTCCTGACGACATATGACTGATGACTAATTAAAATAATTTAAATTGATATCAAATTTGATCTCAATTTCTACTTGACTAATGGCTAAATACTAACGTGAAGGCCAAAACTTAAAGAAAAAAAATTTAAAGTAAAGTAAAGTATCTTCACGCCCATATCCCCGAAGAGGTAGGCAGAGGTTCAACCAAGGCACCCACGACTAGCCGAAAACACTAAGTCGCACAATGTAATAGGTGGCAAGTCTATCGCCAATTTTTTTAAAAGTCATTATTATAATGACATTTGTCTCTAATCTACGTTCTAATCTCTAAAATACGTTCTTTTTTTTCTTTTATAAATATGGCTTTCAATCGTTTTTCACGACTTATTTAGCCAATGTCAGGTACGGGCTAATTTACGTTAACGCACAAACATACGTTTGTTTTGTAGGAAGTGCGACCGCTATTTTGTCTTTTAATAATTATATTATTACAACGTTCATGAAATATATACTTAAAGTTAAATAATCATTGTGATTGAAAAACTCTTATTTATTTATTTTTAAAATTGGTAATACCTTGAGTAATTTGGAACAATATCCGTCTTGCTACCAAAAAATTAAAAACTCGTTGAAAACATGTTTTACTAAACACTGCATACAATTGGATTCTCAACTAATAAATGCTTCGACGTCATCCACGTGTAGCATTTTATTGGTTGGATGTAAATTCAAAACATTATTAGTTCTTCTTATTTTATAAATATGGCTTTCGATCTTTTTTCACGACTTCTTTGCCAATGTCAAGTTAGTTAATTCATATACAATATACAGTCATTAGTCACTATGTACAAAGTCATGTCAGGCCAGGGTCTTGAGTAAAGCGGTGGCTTCGTTACTCAAGCTATTCTAGTGAGATTTAACGGCAGCGATAAAATAGACGATACACTAATTTCGTCATGATTATTTCATTTGTGCACTTTCACTTAACAAAATGAATCTAATTCCCACCTAAATTAACTAATTTCACTCAATATAAACAAGAAATTCAATAATAATGAAAAAAATATGACCGCCTTCATTCACGATAGCGCTAAAACTCTCCATTGTTAGTAAAACAGACGTCAATTATTTTGTGCTATGGCTTTATAGTTTATATGTTTCATATCATATAGGCGTTGTAACTTTCAGCAAATCCAAGAATGTTTGACCGAAGGCATAGCTCGTGGGTATGTGAGGCCGCTCTCGCATGTCACCTACGGAATCCAAGATGTCTCACGAGCTTTCCGACTGGTCTCCACCAGCCGACACCGCGGCCGGGTCCTTCTAGATTTTAATCAAACTATTGACGTCATTCCGAGGTACAAACAAACAAACCATTAATTAACCATTTCGATTACGTCAGCTTTAAAAAAACCGCATAGAAATCGGCCTGTCCTTTCAATAGTTATAATGCTACAGACAGACACACATTCTAGTAAAATTTCATCTAAATCCATTTTGTAGTTTGTGCGTGAAAGACTAACAAACATCCATCAATTCTTACAAACTTTCGAATTTATATTATCAGTAGGATAACTTAAAAGCCATTAGTCTAGTCATGACAATTAATATGAGACCACCTCAGAATTATATCTTACCTTTTTTAAAAAGAAACATTAAAATTGGTTTGTTATTGGCTAAGAAATTGAGTAACATAAATAAAAAAAATGCAATTTAATTGTTACTTTATGGAGTCGGTATAAAATAATATAAAGTCACTGTTGTAAATCTAGCATTTTTATATCAGGCGATAAAAAAAACAAATTTTAGCTATACCTGCATACAAGCGTGAGCTTGTTTTTTATAATTTTTTGGACATCCTTGTGTATAAGTAAATAAAAAACATAATTTTACAGGTTCCTGTGCACGTCTGAAGCGTGTCATATAATCTTATCTGATGATGTCATTTTTGGGATAAAATTAGCTGAGAAATTAATTCATCGAGGAGCAAGAAATATTATTTTACAGTTACCAAAAAAAACGAACCTTGCAAATGTTTACAAAATGTAAGATTTTAAATTAACAATAGCAATTTGAAACGATTTTGTATTCATTATGTTGTATGTGTATAAAATGTATAAAAAATAACTGTTACTTGGACAATAACAGAAATCGACAAATGGACAGTTAAATGTTATTTATTAAATTTTGCGTAGTTTAAGTTTAAGCATACAAAAATACATAAGGACGGAGGGAAACTTTCTTTTCTCTATGTAGTGATAAATCTTCACAACAGGCAGTCGGCGATTAATATTAGCTAAATTCTTCTCTTAGTTTAGATTATATTGAGAAATTCGCAGTTGATTAGTAAGATCTTAATTTGGTAAAGAATATGTTTGAACTCATCATCGTTCAATTAATTTGTTTTACTCAGACGCTCGTTTCATAATATTTTATTTGAGTAATATTTTCATGCTGTGTTAAGAATACAAACGGCCGCATAAAGAGACGACAATTGTATTTTAATCAGTAATTAAATCAAGATTTTCCATACAAATATTTTGAGTTAATGATAGATTAAATGTAAATTGAAATCTCTGAGTACGTCCTTAATATAATAAAGAAGGAATTGGTAACTTTAATTAAATACTTTATTGATTTTAGGTACTGGCAAGAGTGCGGTGCACGAACGAAGCTATTGCACGGAAATATTACTGACGAAATTCACGTGAAAAATGTATTACAAACCAGTATTATAGGGGAAGTAACTATTCAAAACATTTTTGTAATACTTTTGAAACAACAAAATGGTGTAGTCGAGAAGTTGGCAAGATCTTTGTCTAATATAGTACAAGAGTTAAACATTTCTCCTCAGTAAGTATTTCAACTAAAATTTTAACTAATAAAGTATCACCACAACCATGGCACCCTAGTCAAAAACACTATGTCCCACAATGTGATTAGTGGCTATCCTATCGCCAACCAGGTACAATCCCGGGCTACGTTATATTTATTAGAAAATTTAAAATACAATATTTTCTATATTTTTGTTGCCCAACCCGGGGATCGGACCCGGGACCTGAAGAAGTCAAATCCAACGCTGGACCGTTAGACCATAGAGCCGATTAAATTAGTTATTTTTGTTGGTACAGAAGAAAACAGTGGTAAGTATATAAGTTTCCTCGGAACATAATATCGTACCCGCCCGCCAAATTTCATCACCATTCAGTTGTTTCGCATGAATGGCGCCTTAAAAATAGACTGATGGATGGACAATTTAAAAAAAAATGTTTAAAATATATGCTGGTGACTGTTTTAAAAAATGAAAAAAATGAAAATAAATTTATTTACAGCGAAAACATAGAAACAGTAAAAACATAAATAGATAATAACAGGATAATATCTTATTAATTATGTATAACGCTGAGAGTTTTTAACATCTTAATCTAACGACGGTCCTCACACTAGGCAAGCCTGTGTCGTGAGGAGCAACTTCAATTACATATTGCTATAACTATTTTCAGATTGGCATCAACTAATCTAAATTACAAACATTTTAAAAATAATTCAAAGATTGCAAATATAATATTTACTTACATTTACCAAACAATTACACTTAGGGCCACATGCACGCTCTATAGAAGTATTGTACGACTTAAACTGTCAAATATATGCTCTGGGCTAGATGCTAACTCAGATTTAAATAATTAACATACGAACGGGCAAGCGGCTCCCAATGAAATTAATGTTGACTCGACATCAAATCTTCAGTGCTACAGTATACAGTATTCAGTGCTACAGCTTCACACAACGACTTTTCTTTTATATCACAGTTTTTAAGAACGAAATTGTAGATACGGTCTCGTATAAATTCCCCAAAACGGTGGGCAAATACAGTCTTAACTTGAGGTATTGGTAAACGATATACTCTTTGCTGTAGCATGGTGCAGTGGTCATGCGAATCTTTAATAGATTTATGAACCGCCAGGGTTGTCCGCAATACAAACAATTGTCGTACACTTAGTACTCCACTTTCCTTATAAACCTTTGGCGTGGGATACCTGTAGGGTTTGTTCATAAAGACTTTCAATACAGAACGTTGAGCTCTCTCCGTTAGAATTAAAGAAGTCTTAGGTGCCCCACCCCAACATGTAATGCAATATGTCAGCAAAGATTGACATAATGCATGGTATACATTTCTGAGTGTGTCTACACTTGCTACATCACGTAGACGTTTAAACACACTGATAACCTTCCGAATCCGACAAGAAAGTACAGTAATATGTTTTTTAAACGTTAGCTTTTCGTCGACCATAATACCAAGATATTTTACTACATCTGTTCTATTGAGACAGGCACAATTGCAAAGTATTTGGTCACAGGAAAGTGTATGTACTTTTATACTTGTACTGAATCGGGGTGCCGAAATTGATGTTTTGTGGAAACATACGTAAACGGTTTTTTTGGTGTTTATTGTCAAAAGATTATGCTGCAACCTGAGTCATGCCTGATTCAGCATGGAATAGTGCTTCGTGCCATGTTGAACCATGAAACAATATTACTGTATCGTCGGCGTAGCATATGATTTCGGCATTGTCAAGTGGGATATCGTGAATATCATTAATATACAGTATAAATAAGGTGGGTCCTAATATACTGCCCTGGGGAAGTCCAAATTTAATAGATTTCAAGGTACTACAATCCTCGCCAATTTTCACACACTGTCTCCGTTCGAATAAGTAACTTTTAAACCAATCCAAAGCAGTACCCCTGATACCAGCTCTTTCCAACTTCCTGAAAAGTATAGGAACGGATACAGTGTCAAAAGCCTTAGCCAAGTCAATGAAGACACCAATGGAACTTTGATTTTTATCAAGCTGGGTAGACACTTTTTTAAACAAAAGATTTACTGCATCCTCGGTACTTTTACCTCGTCGGAATCCAAACTGTCTAGCAGATATTAGGTTTTGGGTTTCCAAATAATTTGTCAACCTCTTATTTAGTGGTTTTCTAAAAGTTTTGAAAAAGTACCTAAGAGTGATATTGGTTTATAGTTATTTACGCAATTTTTGGGACCATTTTTATAGATTGGAGTTACCGAGGCTATTTTCCAAATATCAGGAAACACTCCACTTGAAAGACTCAGGTTAAAAATAAAAGTAAGTGGCGAAATGATAGCTTCTTTTATATGTTTGATTAAGTCATTTGTCAACCCATCTATGCCAGGTGCTTTCCCGTTTTTTAAATCCTTAATCATATTTTCTACTTCGTGGCGGTTAGTAGGATACATGAAAAATGATTCCGAAGGCGATTTATTATTTTTAACTGCTTTAGACAAGTCATCTTCTGTTTTGTTAAGGTTAGTGAGTATTTGATTAGCTAATTTATCTCCTACTGTAGTAAAGTGATCATTGAATTGATCGGTTGGTGATTTATCAGCGTTGCTAAACGCTAATAACTCTAAAGATTCCTGTCTACTATCGGCTAAATTAAATTCAAAGCTTATGCGATTAAATTCCAAAGCTTGCGAGGATTATTTTTATTTTTATTTAATTCTTGACTTTCATACTCAATCTTTACTTTGCGTAATAAATTTCCCAAATAATTTCGATATCTCTTGTACGCAGAACGCGACATTATTTGGTTCAAGTCTTGTACACATATGTAGCCGATCACGACATCTCATGCAACGCATGAGCCCTGGAGTTAATGCATGCCCTGGAGCGCATGAGTCCATGGTTTAAGGTTACATTTTATTCTACTTAGGCGGATTTCACGAGTGTGTTTAGAAACTATGTCGGTAAGAATGTTTGTGAAGGTTTTAGTGACCTCATTTACATCACAATTGTCATCATTTATGAAATCCCAATTGATATTTAAAGTCTCATTTTTTATCGCGTCAAAGTCCCTTTTGACTAGTATACGGCTAGGTCTAATTAGTAAAGATTTATTAAGGTTCACACCGATCATGACTGGATAGTGGTCAGTAATGTCTGTCTGACACACAACACCTATTGGAGCACTGTTTAACAAATTAATCGATACATAGATATGATCCAGGCAAGAAGGACCTCTTGTCGGTTCTGTGATTGCAGGAATTAAACCACATTCATTCATAAAACATTGATATTCTAAAGATTGTACAGTAGTTGTATCCAGAATATTAACATTCATGTCACCAGCTAAGATAACAGGAGATCCACTACTATCGTTGATGTAAGGTTGTAATGAAACCAGGAAAGGCTTAATGTTCCTAAATGAAGGTGAACGGTATATTGCAACTATATTAATCAAATTTTGAACACGAATTAGTAGACAGTTTGCATCATCGACCTGTGGCTCTTTAACCGATACACTCCAACCTTTTCTTAAATAAACTACTACTCTACTATTTTGGTTAACATTTTTATGTGTTTTATAAAGTTGGTAGCCTGATATTTGTGTAGTTGGAGTTACATCATTTAGCCAGTACTTCGTTAAGACGAGAGCATCATAATTCACGCCAGTACGTTTCAAAGCAACTAAAAATGTGTCGAATTTTTTTTGAATACTTCTCACGTTAAAAGTCAATAGCTTAAAGTTGTGATCAGCTAAAAACCAATTTTTACAGTTTTCAATATCACTAACAACCCTACAGCCTATTTTTATTGAATCCAAATCCTTCTCTAAATCTTTTAGAAAAAACATTGTTGATAAAAAATGTATGTCCATAAATGTTCCCAATATGTGTTTTCTCTCACAGTGCTTCTAGATTTTACCATAACGTCATTTATAAAACAATATAAGTATCCTGATTTAAATGGGATAGAGTACCTACGGCCCATAACTTTTGCTATATTGTGAAGGAAAAAAGCTCCGTAAGAATTGTTTGAACATGGCGACAAAAGTGAAAAGACTATATTAAAATAGTAACAAAAACATTTAGATTGGTTATAAAAGCCATATAAATTACTAAAATATATTGGTCTTAAATTAAATATAAAATTGTAAGAAATCTCTCTAAACTTAATACATCTTGCAAGGTATAAGAAAATCAAACATGCATAGAAACATTTTTTTGCAAATCCTTTGACAGTAAGGTGCAATGAGCGCATAGGATTACTCCCCTGTGTTTGCCAGCGGTAAGTACCGGTCAAGATCGTGCTGAGATCGAATAAGCTGGGCTGCTTTGCCCTCACGCTGACGGATGTAAATGGCCCCTTGACTACACCAGCAGAAAGAATATCCAAGACTTTTAGCTCTGGCCCTCGTATCACGAAATAAAATTCTGTTGATTTTTGTAAGCCTTTCGTTAAAAAATATTGATAAGATATAAAAAATATAAGATGGAGTTCCAGCTACTTCTAGGTCGGTACTAGTAAGATTCCTTCGTGATTTAGAGGCTTTTAGAATCTCATCACGCTTAGAACGCCTTAACAACCTTGCCACGATTGGACGTGGCATCTTACCTCTACTATCATGAAGAGTAGACGGTGCTAGCGTGCGTCGAGGCCCGACCCTACTCACCCAGTCCAAGTCATCATCTTGTAATTGAACTCCAATTTTTAGGGCTGCAATTTTTACTATATGTCCCAAGCTTTCATTGGTATTTTCTGGCAATCCGATAATTTCAACTTCATTTCGGAGATTTAGTTGCGCTTGTACGTTAAGCTCGCTTTGAAGCTCTGTGACAGTAGCTTGTAATTTAGTAACATTGACCAAGATGTTACTAAATTACAAGCTACTACTACGTCTCTCCAGTTTTGTTAATCGAGTGTCATTTGCAGAAACTGTGCGCACGAGTTCGTCCATTCTTTCATGACAGTGAGACAGTGAATGAGTAACTTCTTCTAATTTAGAACTTATTGTTGTCAGTTCCACTGTCAAACGAGCTATCGTAGCAGTAAGCACCTGGATATCATTAACCTCCGACTCTGAGCGTTCAGGAATCGAGTCACCTTTTCTACGCAAAGTTACGTTTTGAGAGTATATTGCTGATGCTCTAACAGGGGTAGAACTGTTATCACCCCCCTTTTTCTGTGTAGCACAACAATCGGGACATTTCCAGATTTTCTTCCGGTCAGCAGAAAGAGATAATATGTTTATACAGATAGTACAAAAATATTTATTGCATCCTTGCGATATACACTGGATAGTATTCGCTTCTTTGTGTGCCTTTAAGCAGCCAGCACAGATTCGCATTTTTTTTTTGTTAGTGTTGTCTCCCAGAGACAAGAGTAAAGTTGGATTGGTAAAATGACGCTTCTGTTTACTATTCTATAGCCGTAGCTTAGATAAGACGCACTGTCGGCAACTCCAAAAAAAGATAATATTGTAATATCTTATTTTAATTTTTATCGTTATTTAAAAATTACAGGTACTTTGCCATTTTGAAAACAGAGTACATGTCTACCAAAGAAATTGTGACAGTATCGCCTATAAAAGCCAATGGTCTAATTTATGTTGATATTCCTGTAGTTGCAGTAAGTGAAAAATATTATTCAATTTAAAATTATACATCTCATTTAGTTTTCAAGCGCAGGGGTGTTAATACCATAGCCTGCTGGTAGAATAATTTAATATCATGTTAGGCCTGTATGAAATTCTGCTACTCTTTATCTACACTTTGCATAGAGAGTATTATAACGAAAGCATTTTATCTATAATTGTGAACTCTTTTAATTTTTAACACAGAACTGAATAGCCATAGGGAACAAACATAGGCGTCATCGGTAAGGCATTATCACAGGATTTGAGTATTCACTATTTTAAAGGGTATGTTTGCACCAGTGAGTTTTCATAATTCATATATTATCACACGCCTGAAGGCGCTGGCTGATCCGATGCCAGTGGCAATAATGGCGTGCAATAATATTGTGCGTTTTATAAACAAAATATCAAAAGAAAATATAAAAATATTAGAATTTACCGATTTTTTTTGAATATATCAGTTTTGTGTAAATAAGAAAAAATAACGATTTGAAAAGTGGATTTTATGTGTGTTTTATTTAAATAACTAATTGTTTAGCTATATTTAAGATTTTTCAAGAAACTCAAGATGTATCTAAATAAAAAGACGCATGCGTTTTAGACCATACCGTTTGGTGTCATGAAAATTCAATTGAAAGTGTGTGGACAAAGCCAAATGGATGGAATGGAGAGATAAAGTGTACAAGTTCTTACAATTCAAACTCGTTATTTTTTAAATAATTCATGATTTTTCTTCAACATCTTAAAAGTAAAAACGCAAATCATTTATAATTTTGTGTTTGATTTTATATTGAAGTTTTTAATTGTATTATGTGTGATCATCAAAGAAAATGATAATTATTATTACAGTTGGATGACGAACATACTTCGAAGGACACCAAACGAATATCTACTAACAATGTTTTAAATTGTGTCGAAGACGCTATTTGTTTAGAAAAATCAGTAATGATAAACAATGAATGTGCATTTAAACATAAATCGCTATTGCAACAGTTAGCAGCGATTTCCGGTAAGTTATTTTTAAAACTGGCATTATGAAGTTATCTAAACTTGTGTAAGACAAGTTAACATAGATTGTATATTGTATTGAAAGACTGACGTGCAAACAGCAGAGATGGCTGTCCAACATTAGTCGGTATGTAATCGTGGAAGGACTCAGTCACATGTTAAAAACATGGCCACGCACAAATAACGAAAGTTGGTCTAACACTAATACATGCCCGTGTTATGTAAGTTAATGGTGGTACTATAGAGAAGTACGTAATCGGGAATCGAACACGATCATCGATGGATATATAGAGTTATAACTTAACCTTACCTGATATCTAGGCCAAAGAGACGGTCAGCCAACCGGCAGACCGGAAATGGAAATAATTTCAAAATCAGTAGTACCACGTACGACAAGCTTGCTTTTAACTCTGATAAACTTCTTCCAGGGTCCATTGAGGCCTAAAGGCTGATGATATTTAATCCAACGATTTAATAAAAATAAAATAAACATTGCGTATGATTGACTTTCAGGTGCTTACGAGTGGACCTTATCTTTTTTACATTCTACGATGTTCACTTTAATACTATCATTTATTTTGTGGTTTTATTGTAGTTTGGTATATATACGAGTAGGTACACGTCTACTTGGACCTACCGATATCATGTCATGGAATATGTTTTACTTTGTTGAGCATATGTACTTACCTGTATTTCGGGGCCCGAGTGTTTTAATATTTATTTCGTTATGTGTGATACATGCTTACCGAATTATTGAAATAAAGACGAGTATATACTTGCTTTGGAGAAAAATTAATGTGCTTGATTTCTCCAGATATAATTATTACTATCCTAATTTACTAAGAATGAAACATAAATATCATGAAACACGATTTGCTTTATTCATACTTTTAGATGTGGCCTTGACAGAAAAAGCTAATCCAAAAACCACACTTAATGAACTTAATTTGGATGTATCGGAATTGGATTCAATCAGTGCATATTTATATCATGTTCACAACATTTATGTACCAGATAAACACATTTCGTCATTAAGTATACAGGAGTAAGTTTTTTTTAGTAGAAAACATTTTTTATTTAATCTTAATATGCATTAATAAATTGTTATCATTTAGGTTCCTACTTCCAGATGAAACTTTAATTCCTATTTAAACTTTTTTATAAAATTTGATGTCAAACAAACAAATATTCTGAAGTTAGAAAATTGGCACATACATATACACTTTAAGTGTGTTTTTATCCCGACATCATGGTTTTTCCTGCAAAATGACAGTGATTAGTACTGACGCTAAGAGAAAGGAATACGAGTAGATGACAGGGGTACGAATCTGTTTTGCGTCCTCGTGAAATTGCGTCACCTAGTTTGGAACATTCTTTCCTTCAAATAATAACAACACAAATAATTTTGAAGTGAAATCTTCTTTGGCGGCGTTGCGCACTTTTTTTGGAATGGGAAAAAATTTTTAAACTCGCGTAAGATCGTCAGAACGTAAGACTGCGCACTGCGCATGCGCGAATAAGACGGCGCGAGATCTAAAATAAAACGTAGATTTATTGCTGTTTTTGTATTGCTTAGATATTTCCAAAGATAGGTAGATAGGTAGCGCAATGGATAATACGCTGCAATATACCTACCATTACATTCTCACATATAGCAAACATTCTCAAATATAGCAGATACGTATAATATCAACTGACATTGCTCTATTTGTTCCATCTTGAAAATAAGTTTTATGTGTAGACGAGCAACGTTCGTTGTACAGATAATATGACGACGCTCCTAGTCTTACTTTAGCGAGTTTTTGCCAAGCCAAACGCATATTATTGATATGAAAATAATATTTGTGCATAAACGATACTATACTGATAATTAAAGCAATTCGTGCAAAATTATTCACTAATGGTTAGTTCACAAACAAGTTAGTTCCAAAATATCAAAAAATGCACAACGTAAATATTCAAGTTTTCACTTCTGCTGGCACTGCCGGAGTGCAACCCGTCTTTTTTTCTTTGACGCTTTTTATTTTGTAAGCAATAATTTTTTTTCAACTAAACAGATAAGAATTCAAAAATTGTTTTATGTTTTAAAAGCTCAATACCATGTTTTTATCTACTTATACACAAACAAATCACACATTTTCAAAATTTTGTAAAATGTATTGATAGTTAACATATAAAAAAGCAAAATATTTAACATTCTAGCATAGAAGAATTGCAAAATTATTTGGTAGCACCGGAATTTAAAGAAACAAAAGGCTTAAAATCATTGTACTACTTAAATGAACCCGATGAACTTTTAGCAACTAGTGAAATGACATTTTTATCAACACTTACAAACAATTGTGCTAGGGTAAGTCATAGTCATAAAGCTATATTACTACTAAAGATTACACTCCTATCAAAGAACTGATGTAATTTTCTAAGCATTTACCTCTAAATATATGGACATGAAATACCTCTGAAAAAATCTTCCATTAAAACTAAATATGGCAGCCGTTCTGACCAATAAGAGCACGGTAGTCTGTGGTTTTGTTATTACTATGTCTATTCAGAAAAAGTAATGTATCGATATCGATACATGATGTCATAAAGCTATATTACTACTAAAGATTACACTCCTATCAAAGAACTGATGTAATTTTCTAAGCATTTACCTCTAAATATATGGACATGAAATACCTCTGAAAAAATCTTCCATTAAAACTAAATATGGCAGCCGTTCTGACCAATAAGAGCACGGTCGTCTGTGGTTTTGTTATTACTATGTCTATTCAGAAAAAGTAATGTATCGATATCGATACATGATCTATTAGTGATGATCGATTGTTAAGTTTAGGTAAATAGACAAGAATTATTATTTACCTACCGATTCAAATTGCTCTGTCAACTTACTTCGTGCCACTCAGTTTAGTTATAAAAAGGGAAATATCATAAAACGATAGAAATAATATTTATTAACTTTGCACCAACATTTTTTTTCACATTGTGGTGTGCAAATATGTTTACATTTGTATAAGTTAAATTTTTATATTTATTACAATAATAAAAAACCAAAATAAAAAAAACATACGTAATTTCAACATTTGCTAAAAAGAGACAAAGAGACGTTGTTTAGTTATACGTTGATTCTACCGGTATTTATACAACTAAATTTGCTACAGAAAATTGTTGCAATTATTTACATATTCCTATTTCTATGTTTCCAATTATTGTTAACACTCTCAAATGTACCAGATTCTCTCTATTTTGAACTTGACTTACAAGACTCTCTTAAAGAGAGGCCGGTACCTTAGAGAGAGTCAACAATATTTGGGAATGACATCAGTTAATGCTGAGTGTGTCCTCCAATAGCAGTACTACAGCTTGATGGTCGTAGTATAAGTAGTGGATTATTATTATACAGTTTTATTGTGTGATAATCTGCAGCAAACCGTGATAAATAGATATCAAATATATTTTAAAATGCTGTACATCTAACGCGTACATCAATTGTATTCTATATTGAGAGACAATTCATAGTAGAAGTGATCCCGCCGGGAGCATACTCTACAATAGTTAAATATGATGACAGAAACTGTAAAAGATAATTATTTTTAGGAAAAATCCCTGTACGGATACTTCTTATAGTATTTGTGCAGATAAGTTTCATTATTGGCATAGGATTTCGTATTTTTAATTACATTAATCAATATAAATATTATTAGAAAATTCCAAGAAACACATAGATATTTTTTTAGAAAAAATACTACTGTTATCTGTATTTTGAGTATTACAAGAAGTTACTTTTTAAGTTTTGAACGAATTTAGTTACCAACTGACTTCGAAAAAAAAAAGATAAAAAAAATTATGTTATAAGAGCCGACAGCTTGTTTGCTATACTTTTTGAAGTTGTTTAAAATAGTAAGATTAGAATATTAAGTAGGTATATTATTATATACAACAAAAGTAAAATCTATTCAAAAACAATTAAAAAGTAAAGAATACATTCAATATTTCAGGATGATGAATTTGACGCAACTCAAAAATACATATGCCTTGTACCAGGAGTTGAAGGGCTTTGTTCAAGATTTGAAAAATTATGTCAAGGGCTAAAACTGCCTGTTATAGTACTCCAGCCTGGATTTGATAATCCTTATGAGAGTATAACTGATATAGCACAGAGATACGCAAGAACTCTACTCACAAAAACTGAACTGCAAAATAAGTTCTACATTGTTGGCTATGAGAGTGGAGTTATGATAGCTCTTGAAATGGCAGCAATATTGGAGAATAAAGGTGCAAATTTATTGGAATAATACTTAAATAATTGTAAAATTAAACAATTTCAATAACCCCTTAAAAAACCTATCCATAGTATGTAGCTAAAAACCGTCAAGCCAAAATATCCTCATCAAAATCAGTCTGTTTGTTCATGAGTTATGATACCACAGATAGATAGACTGCCTAAGAGGTCGATCCCTTGCCGGCTAGAGGTAGTAAAACGAGACGTATGGACTCAGTGAGTGGCCGCGTTCCGATCCGGTGGTAGTTTTTAGAATTATATAGACGCGTTACAAGAATCTTTGTATAGATCTACGTAATAAAAGCTTATTTTGAATTTGAATTTGAATTGAAGGCATACTGAAGATCGAGCAAAATGGATTAGTAAGAGTAGAATACGGATCCTGAGTTCCCACGTGAGGAGCATCCGGCTATAACGCTGAAATGATGATGACGATGATAACTGATCTAATTTATATTATAAATGCATACATCTGACAAAGCAGATATACAATGCGAATGTGGATGGATGTAGGTACCCGGGGAGACCAAGGCTGACATTTCACGATCAGATCAATCGGATATTATCCGAGGGTGGTGTCAAGAGTCACCGAAACCGGCGTGTTTGTATGAAAAGGGTTATGAATGTGAAGGAAGCAAGACAGGTTTGTCAGGATCGTGAGGTCTGGCACTCGATATTCTCTGCCTACCCCGTAAGGGACTTGGCGTGAAAATATGTATGTACGTATGTATGTATAAATGCATAAGTTTGTAGGTTTGTTTGTTTGTTAGTGCTTCATGATAAAACTTTTAAAACCAATTTTTAATGTATTTGGCACACACATAGAGGGTAACTTGAATTAACACAAATGATAAATATATCCCGAATAATGTTTCTGTGCGACCAGTAACGATGCGGGCAATAGCTAGTAAATAATAACTTTTAATCCATGTTTTCTGAAACATAAACACATAAACATAAAACATAGACACATAAAATACTTCACTACTAGCTTTTCTTAATCTCATTACATTACCTGGCCTCCTACGTAAATGTTTTTATGTTTATTACCCCTTCAAATACTATTGTATCGATCCCAACGAAATTTTTTGCACAATAAATCTAAAGATTGCACTGAACATCTGATGACACTAATTTAAAACAACAGGCGCCAGCGAAGTGCCCGCCTAGGGCACTCTCGAGCTTTAGTCTAAACCTGCGGCCAGTGCAGGGATGCAACTATGAAATAAATATTACACGTAGAACTATGGCAACGGGTTGCCAATTGCCATTGGCCGTTCGATGTTTCAATGACATGCTAGTCATATTATGTGTAGTACACGCTAATCATGTACTTCAGTATTTTTCTGTGATTTTACATGAGGACAACATATCCACTTAGTTTTTTTATGATATTGGAAGGCAAACAAGTAGACGGATTTCCTGATGGTCAGAAATTCACGCCGGCTAGAGACACCGAAGGTGGTAATGGTGCGTTGCCCAAAATAAGTTTACCGGCTACCTTATCCTCCTTGTGGCCGCGTTCCGATCCGGTGGTAGTTTAAAAAAATGTCGATGCGCACAAATACCACTTGTATGGTTCAAGTGAATAAAGATTTTTCTGATTCTGATTCTCCGAAACGGGATACGTCAACGGCAAGCACTGACGTTATGGCGGCAGGAATAGGTAAGGTGGTGGTACAAATCCAGACAGGTCGCTGCGAAACTCTACCACCTATTCAGATGTCACGGTGTTAGTTATAGTAAACCTATGCTCGCCTTTTATGACCTGCCTGGCAGGAAGGCAGATGATCTATTTTGCAAAGGAGCCCGGACCAACACGGGTTATATTGACTATATGGAGAATGCCCAAGTTTTATTAATAGTTATAGATTCAGTTAGCTTAACAAAATATAGTTATACATAAACAGAAGAGTGAATAAAATAGACTGTGGAATTATCTACCTATGGCATATGTGGAGAAGTGAACATATTATATCTTAATATAATATGTGAAATCGACTATAATATGTGGTAGTTTTCCGCAATAATAATTCCGCTGATCCGGATTGTTGATGTGACAAACACAAAATCACAATTAACAGGCTAAGGCTAAGTTTCTGAAATATTAAATTGTACAATAACATATCTTTCAGGTCTAACGGGAACTATATTTTGTATTGGAGGATCACCTGCCGTAATTAAAGCTTATTTTGAAGATAATTTAGCCGATTTTCAAACGGATGATGCATTACGGTTGGCAATAGCTAAACATATTCCTTCGTTACTAAAAACTGAAAATAAAGGAAACTCTAGTTTTCAACAAGGAAATTCATCGACAAAGGAAGAAATGACTGAGATATCTCTGCAAGATTTAAGCAAACGAGTTTTACATTCAAATGGGTATGCAAACGATCTAATAGAAGCAGCTTACGCGAGAATAGTACAAGTGCGAAAATATAAACCTCAAGTTTTTGTACTAAATTCTAACATAGTATCTTTATTTCCCAAGTATTCATTTGACACAATAAATATAGGTCCCAGTTTAATCCAATATTCGCAACAGCCAATTATTTCTTATGATCTTGAAGCTCCATTGTCGTTAGCAGCATATGATTCACGTTGCGTCACTATGATAAACCGCCATCTCGATAAAGATATACAAGAAGCTTTCAAGAAACAAAACCTTTGTGAGACGTATCTGGTGAATAAAGATTCGTTTTTGATAGTGAGTCAAAAATAGAATTGCAATATCATAGTTTTTTGTTAAAGAGTATTTATATTATTTGATCATAGTCATATAAAAAAAATTATAACTATGTGTTGTCAATGTTGTGTAATAAATTTATTACTATTACAGACTGTTTTTATTTCTAGAAGTCAGCTTTATTGATCAGGGTCCACTTGGGAGAACAAATATACACAAACTGAGATTTTACAGGAAATTTGGTTAGTTCTCAGTAAACAATTACACATCAGTGGCATGAATATCGAAATGCTGCAACTCATTACCCTACTTACTACATAACAATTCATTACTTTGATAGACAGTATAAATTACCGATCAATTGGTCTAATTTAACTCTTAAATTAAATTAATAAGTAAAATAGCATAGTTTTTGTACATATCACATCTCTAAGTGGAATTAACACAAAATGAAAGTTTCATAGGTTCCGCATGGAAGGCTTATGCGCCCGTGTGTCGACGGCATGATCATGCGTTTGAAGCTAAAGTGCGGTGAGAATGATGAAGATAGAGATGAGAAAGGATTTCCAAAATCTTACATCTAGCCATGAAGATTTTATATTCACTACCAAAATTTGCATGTATTTGACGCTATCGTGTAATTGTAAAAGATTAACAACCATAAAGTTGAATACGTTACGAGATCTTAACATATGTTTTTTTAAGTGAAAACTTGTGGACTTTTTGTGATGGGCAAAAGTGTTAAACTCGAATCGGGACTTATAGTAGAAGATCCGAACCTACATCGATTTACACCGAGTTGACAATTTAATAAAACATATTTTATAGTTAAGTAAGTATATTAGCGATCATATTAAAAGTGGGTTGCTTAAAGGAATCCTGGACCGAATATTTTTAATTATAAAAAAAAATGTTTTTCATGTTTCTAATTTTTTTTCAGGCAACCCTATATATTAACATAAATTGTAATAAAAATGAAAAAGTTGTAATAAAACTGCACATAATATGTCGATATATTTTTTTTTATCATAAAATCCCGTGAAAGTAACTAGCATCGACAATTGTTATCTGTTTACACTTGGCAATCCAAATAAATAACAGTCAACCCAACTTCTGCAACTTCATCTTATACCTACTTTACGTCGGGTTAAAATCTTATTATTGCACCAACTAATGAATAAAAAACATTTAAAAAAAATTGTCCAAGATTTTTAGGCAACCTATTTTTAATATATTTTCTGATATACTAAATTTGCAATATAACCGGTTTCATCCTATTATCAGCTCGGTGTAGGGCGACCAAACTTCGGAACTTAGACTAACATAAAATGATCGAAAATTAACCATAAAACCACTGAATGATGTTACATTCTGCATATCAGTATTTCATACTGTAATTTTCGTTGCACCGGCCGACATATCTTCTTGAAAATCTCGTGCCCGCGATAAATTGTTTTTGTACTAAAACAAAATTATGTAAATGAATATTGTATTCTACCATATAAATAACAAAACTTTTATAATAATAATTAAAACAATAATCAATCGCCTCTGTGGTCTAACGGTCCAGGTATTGGACTTGACTTCATGAGGTCCCAAAAAGAAAATGTGGTTTTTCCAATTTTCTGATAAAACAATGTTGCTCGGGATTGGATACGTTCCCGGTTGGCGATAAGCTTGCCACCTATCACATTGTGGGACTTAGTATCTTCGAGTAGTCGTGGGTGCCTTGGTTGTGCCTTATACTACCACTTCGGGGATATGGGCGTGAAGATACTTTACTTTTACTTTAAAGCAATTAGTGAAAAATGATTACCTAACCATTCTAAAATATTAAAAATGCGCAACGTTCATGTTCAAGTTTTTACTTCCGCCAGAGTGTAAAACGTTTTATATAAATAAATAAATTATCTTGATTTCACATAAACCTACAAGAGGCACCTATGACGCGTCTATCCTATCCTATTCATATTATAAATGCGAAAGTTTATAAGTATGGATGTATGGATGTTTGTTACTCTTTCACGCTCGAATGGCTGAACGGATTTGTCTGAAATTTGGAAGACAGATAGATTGTCACCTGGATTAACATATAGGCTATTTTTAATCCCGATCGCATACCGGGTTTCTGTGAAAACACGGGCGAAGCCGCAGGTAGCAGCTAGTATAATAATAAATCTAACACCGGATTGGAACGCGGCTGACATTGAGAAGATCCGGCAAGAAACTCAGCAGGCTTGTCTTTTTTTCTTATTTTAAAATATGTTTACAATAATTTAAGTAATGATACATTATATTTGTAAGAGATTAGCATGAGGAACAATAATTAATCCCAAGCAGCAATAATAACAATCAGCTAAATATTCTGCAATGTTATAATAACCTTTTCATTTAATTTACATTTAACACATTTCTTAAATTTATTAATTGGAAGTTCTATCATACAATTGGGAAGTTTATTGTAGAAGTATACATTGGCCCATATAAGAATGGTACTTTGTGATGCCAGTCTAAATCTGTGGAGATAAGCCACATCTACAGCAAGACTATTTTTATTCCTTGTATTGACACAGTGTATACCACAATTTCTTTTAAATGAACTTGATTTTCTGTTTCAAAGATATACTGGAATGCTACAGCTAGAATTTGATTTCTTTGAATTTTTCTCTCAGGAAAACTCTTGGGCCTAGAATAGTTATGAACTGCCCTTAGTATTTACTTCGGCAGAATCCCCCAGAGAAGAATTCCGTACGACAAGACGCTGTGAAAATTACTAAAATAAACTATCCTAGTGGTTTTGACATCAGTTAATTGTCTTACTATTTTAACAGCATACGCTGCTGAGCTTAATCTAATTGCAAGTTTATGAATGTGCGGGCCCCTTTGCAATTTTCTCGTTCCAGTTAAGTTGTACGTTGGTATCTACTTATCTCACGTTCAGCTTTGAAAATTTAATGCAATTAGTTTTTTTTTCATTAAAAAAAAAAGATAATTTACATTGAACCAGTGTACAACTTTTGAAATCGCATTGTTCGTTTCGTTTTATTTACCCAGTTGTTTTTGCACTTTAAATATAAGTGAAGTGTCATCCGCGAATAAGTACAATTTCGTGTTTGTCTCTTAAGTAGTAAGGTAAGTCATTAATATACACAAAAAACAAAAATGGACCAAGAATAGAGCCGTGGGGGACACCCATCGTAATAGCAGCACCAGTCAATTTTTTACTATTGATCACAACTTTCTGAATTCTCCCATTCAAATAACAAATCAGAAGACCGAGTGCCTTATTTCTAATTCTATAATGACGCAGTTTCCTGATCAATGTATCGTGGTTTACGTAACCGAATAACAAAACAACAATTCTATCCTGAGAATCCTCCCAACACTCAAATTTTCTTCAATAATTCCACACCAGCATCGACTTTTGATCTACCCTTTTAAAACCAAACTGTTTATTATGAAATAATCCTAATTTGTTAAAATTTTTCAAATATTTTGCTCAGGGTAGGCAGAATGGAGATAGGTCGGTAGTTGGAGGGATCAGAAGAACTTCCAGATTTAAATACTGGTATAACTTTACTAAGTTTCATTAGATCAAGAAATACACCATTTGAAACACAACAGTTAAATATTACAGCTAAATATGGAGCAACTAGCTGCTACCTGCGGCTTCGCCCGCGTTTTCACAGAAACCCGGTGTGCGATCGGGATTAAAAATAGCCTATATGTTAATCCAGGTCACAATCTATCTGTCTTCCAAATTTCAGACAAATCCGTTCAGCCATTCGAGCGTGAAAGAGTAACAAACATCCATACATACATACTTACAAACTTTCGCATTTATAATATTAATAGGATAACATTTATTACTAAAGCAATAATTTTAAGAAAATGTCACCTTAAGTCTAACTTATTTTTAATTTTTAATGATTTAAAGACTTTAATTATATCTGATGCATCCACAAACGAAAATTCAAAGCTATGTTAGAACTCATCCACATATTTCTTCAGCAATTATTCTGCTGCACTGGGTGATGAACTGAGCTTAAGTGGTTTAAGCTGCAATGCCACTGAAGAATTTTTCAGACTCTGGCTACATCTAATTCTTCTTCTATATTCAAATCGTCTATTTTCAAGTAATATTCAATATTGAAAATTCTGTTGCTTCCCGTTTCACAATTAATAATATTCTAAGTAGCTTTTATTGTGTTTGTTGAATGTTTCACAATACTTTTTAGATACCTAGATTTCGCAATCTTACAAGCTTTATTAAAAATTTTGGAATGTTTTTTAACATATTCATTAAATACAATGCTGTGATTGAAAGTGTTTTCATAATACAACTCATATGACCTTTTCCTACGTTAGTTTACGGTATACAGGGTTCATTATAATTATAGTTTTAAAATGTTTTGGTAATAAATAATTAAACTTGTTATAAATATAAATAATTGGCTTGAAAGTTAAAGCATATGTAATTAAATAATATTTTTTATAAATATTAAAATATTTGCACACCAAAACGTGGTAGAATATGTTGATATACTTAAATATTTTTGTAACATCTCATTTTCACACATATTCCGCAAATGAATAATTTTCTTTCTTCTTTCTTTATTTATTTCCTACTTTTATGAATACCCAATGTTGCCCATTCACTAAAAGTTTTGTGCTTAATATTTACTGTAATTTTTAACATTTTTAAAATCTTACTGTAATTTTATTAGGTTTAAAAGTCTGATTATGTGCATTTTGTATTAATGTAAATAATGATTCATATAAAAGGTTTGGACCACCATGATACGGCAACTTTAGTAATTCTTTTATTAACATTGTTTCAAATCTTTTTAAACGATTTGCGTTAACAGGAACAAAAATAATATTTTTTCTTTGAGCTTTTTGTATACTTCTTGGCAATTTGACTAATATTCCATAGTGTACCGGAACTAATACTGATAAAAACCGGTATACAATTAAGGTACCCGTTAAATACAAGTGCGACGTTGCCAATTTTCCTTTTTAGATATCGGTATTATTTTAATCCTCATGAAGGAATAGAAATATCTTCGATTGAAGAAAAAATGGTAAGTTTTATATTTTCTAGTACCGGTGTTATTGAATCAGTACCGGTATCAAAATAAACCAACAGTACCAGTACTAAGTCTGGTACCGGTTCACACAACAGATAACGCCTTGGTATCGGTATTGCTTCAAGGTCATATGTACCGGTTCCTAAAAATACTGGTATTTCAAGCCCTGAACTGGAGTGACTGCGTCTAATTCAATATATATATATATGTAAGAGGAGGGTTTGTTATACCTTTGAAATCACGTTGATTTTCCATAATCATAATTTATTGAGACTGCGTTAAAATAACTTTATAATTTTATTCACAATAATAGTATTGATTTTAAAAACTAATTTAAAAACACTGTCACTATAGCACTAGTTCTTAGAATTTAAACACTTTGATAAAATTGTATTAATGAATAACACTATCAGCACTAATTTCTGATTTTAAAACATTGTCACTATAACATATTAGCACTGATTTTAAAACTTGATCATTTATAGCACTAATTTTTAGAATTTAAACACTTTAATTAAATGTAATAAATTAATAGCACTGATTTCAAAACACGTCCATTCACAACGAATATCGCGACGCATCTGAGTCTTTTTTATTTCCCTTGCTGTAATTAGTATTATCAAATCATTTTTTCAAGATCTTAGTCTGACATATGGATAAGAGGCTTGAGGCAAGAGAGATCGACGAGAGGCTTGGAAGTATTTGTAGATGAAGATGGTTGTAAATAGCTTGATTTAGTAGGTTTACGATAGACTAAATGATTTTCAAACAATGAGTGAGATAGGTGCATATCTTCATTATATTTACATAGATCAAGCAAGCTATTAACAGCCAGTATATGTTCTTTAATTTCTTTTTGCGCAAGATTATATTTAAGGGTAATACTATGCAGGGAATTCTCTAAACTACTTATTTCAGCCTGTAGAGTAAATTTATTTTGTTTGTTTTTAGTTTTAATACAATTTTCTTTATATGTATTGCAATGTTTAAACAATTTGTTTTTTTTAATTTTTCCTATGATTTCTTAAATATCATTTTTTAATTTATTTCTATTATAACAAACAGTTTTTTCGAATTTGGTATTGTTGATATATTTGTTCATTAAGTACTTATGTGCTACAAAGCAAGGGTCAGCCTCGAACGAGTTTTTTTTATATAACTTTTCGTTTAAACATCAACTTTAGAAGGTTATTTGATAGTTTTCGTACTTTTTTTAAAAAAATACGTTATTTTATGTCGTATTGAGAGTAACTGAGAGTCATGCAGTGAGTTCAAACATGCAGTTGATTTTCTAGTTTTAAACCCAATCACAAAATAGAAATATAATACGAGTAAGTGGTCTATAAAAACTAAAAAACCCAAGTAAATAAATTTTCTTCTACAATGACATACCTGATAAGATGTTATGATCTGGCATACATTTTTATGAATCGTGTCTAAAAAGATCTGTATGTTGTTTTTCTTTTGAAGTGAAAACTTCTTTAGCGGCGTTGCGCACTTTTTTTGGAATGGGTAAAAACTTCTAAACTCGCGTCAGGACACGTGACCTGAACGAAAATTCGTAAGACGGCATAGTGCGCTTGCGCGAATGTTCGTGTTGTCATGTTTGTGTACGATAGCGAAATAAATGAATATTGTGTTCTACCACATAAATGATAGTACTTTTAAACTCACAATTAAAGCAATTCGTGCTAAATTATTTCCTAACCATTCCAAAATATCAAAATGCACATAGTTAATTTTCAAGTTTTCACTTCTGCCGGCACTCCCGGAGTGCAACAAATCTTCAAAGTTGATTTAGTCTACAGAGATAAGACTTATCTATCGTTAGCTATTAAAGTTTTTTATAATTCAATTATTTTAAAACATTATCAAACAATTACACATTGAAAATCAAAAAACCACTGGAGTTAAAGTGTATTAAAAAATTAAGTGCCAAGAAAATAATATTATTTTTAACTAACAATTAATCAAGTTTATAAAGTTCTATAAATCAATTTTTTAAATTTCTCTTTTTTTTAATTTTAAATTAAATTCATCTTTAAATTTCAAGTGACCGTTTGTTTTAATCCTATTTTTGTTCTAAATTTGTAATAAAAATAGGATTAAAACAAACAAAAGTTGCAATGTTTTAAGTAATTGGTATAAATATTTTGTCTTGTAAAAAAAAAACAATGTCTTTTTGTTAGTAAAAGAACAACGGAATAAAATAACTAACGACCGACCTTATGGCACCACTTATTTATGCTATTGATATTTGCAATTTAATTTAGAGAAAGTTAAACAACCAAACATGTAGAGGTGACATTCGGGTATACTGCATAATTTTGTCGAGCAACACGGATTTGAAAGAAAAAATTGCATTTAGGTTCTGTAGAGGCTCTACTACAAAGTTGGTTCTATGCCGTCGATTGCTTTTACTTAGAGAGTTAACGCCATCTCTAAGGTACAGCCATGGTGAGATGGACTAATTTGAAGATACTTATATCGTATAATTTTTTTTCTGCAAATATATTTCGAATTATTCGCCCGTGAACATTTCAAAATGTTTATCAGTAAAACCAACTTTTCCGGTAGATATGTGCAAATACTTGAAAAATTAAATATTTCATTAAAAATATTAAGAGCCGAAGTATAGCTATAAAATAAATAGAAAAATATTTAACTAACAGTGTCAATTAACTTAATGCAAACAAAATAATAGCTCAAAAACGGATGATTGACAATTATTTGACAGTAAAAATAAAAGTTTATTTAAAAAAAAAAGTATCTTCACTCCCATGTCCCCGAAATGGTAAGCAGAGACACAAACAGGAACACCCACCCACAACTAACCGAAGACAACAAGCCCCACAATATAATAGTTGGCAAGCCTATCGCCAACCGGGCACACATCTCCAATCCCGAACAGCATTGTCTTTATTAGAAAATTGGAAATTATAGTTTTGTAGTGTTTTAGTTGCCCGACCCGGGAATCGAACCCGGGACCTCAAGAAGTTAAGGCCAACGCCGCTAGACTACAAGTTTTAAAGACGAATAATCTCAAATCTAATAGTTTTACTAACTTTATGTTGCATTTTTAAAACACTAATCAATTTATTAATTGTTGTTTGTAATAAAAACCGATAGAGAAACAACAGAAGAGCTATGATTAAAGTTACGGAACAGTAGGTAAAGTAGATGGAAAAGACAAATAAGCGAAGAAGGCGTGCAGTCATAGTGCATAGAACAATCACAAAAAAATTGTATATTATATTAGTGCTTTATTAATTTATTTTAGCCTTTGTGGTTTAGCGGTCCAGGGGTTGGACTTGAGGTTTCATGACTTCCATGAGGTCCCGGGTTCGATACCAGGGTCGGGCAACAAAAACAAAATATGGTTTTCCAATTTTCTAAAAAAATGTTACTCGGGATTGGACATGTGCCCGGATGGTATTGTGGGACTTAAAGTTTTCGGCTAGTAATGGGTGCCCTGGTTGTGCTTCTGCCTACCTCTTCGGGAATATAGGCATCCAGATACTTTTTTATTGTAGCAATTTTCAGTGCTCACGCTCAATATCTCTTAAATTGTGTTAAAATGCCGTACTTTACTATCATTACTTTTGAAAAATATACCAGTTGAATTGAGAACCTCCTTCCTTTTTTTTGAAGTTGGTTTAAAAAATTGTAAATCAGTCTCAATTATTAATCATGAATAGATTAAGTATTTGCACGACCATATTACCGAAGAGGTAGCCAGAGGCAAAACAAGAAGCTAGTCGTGCCGAAGACACCAAGTCCCATTATGTGAAAGGTGGCAAGCCTATCGCCAACCGGGCACATATCTAATTCCAAACATTTTTTTTATTAGGAAATTCAAAAAACCAAATTTTCTATTTGTTGCTCGACCCGGGAATCAAACCCGGGACCTCATACAGTCAAGTCCAACACATGGACCGCTAGACTACATAAGCGATTAGAATAGATTTATTTTCACAGTAATGCCATTTAAAGATATTTCCCCGTGTTGGTCCGGTCTCCTTTGCAGAATAGACAGACCATCTGCCTTCCTGCCAGGCAGCTCGTAAAAGGCAAGCATAGGTTTACCGTCACTAACACCGTGACATTTGTCTAGGTGGTAGAGTTTCGCAGCGACTAACCCGGATTGGTACCACCGTCTTACCTATTCCTGAAGTCATAACGTCATGAGGTGTTCTCCGGTTTGGAGGGTAAGGTAGCCGGTAAATTTACTTTTGCTCGAGGCTGAACATCACGGCCTCAGGCAACGCATCATTGGCACCTTTGGTGTCTCTAGGCGGCGTGAATTTCTTACCATTTGGAAATTCGTCTGCTTGTTTGCCTTCCAATATCATAAAAAACCCGTTTAAAAGCATTTTTAAGGAGGACTTTTGAGTCGACTAAATATTTTTTAGGTATGTTAAAATACCTAATTTTTGTGTACGATGAGTTACTTATTGAAATCAAAGTCGCAATGTAACTGTAATTATTCTGTAAATAAATTGAAAACTTCTTTATACATACTTCCACGCCAAGTACCTTACGGAATTTAAATAAATTTAAATTCAAACTTCTTCATGACCACCTATTCTTAACTGTAAACTACGGCCGTTCAGAGAATGCGTTCCTGGCACGTCGCGATTGAACCGACGATGTTACTTTGTAATGGCGTTGCAGTTACAATAAAAATATTATTGCTGGTTGTTTACCATTTTAACCGTTTACCGATGAGCATTAAAACAACATTATTATATCAATAATCTATTAATGTTAAAATATTGTGCCAAACTGAGTGTCAAATAACTTGGTAAACAATATTTTTATAAATCTAAACTGCGCTATTACAAGGTTATGACGGCGCTTTATATTTGTAGTGCTGTGCTAACAATAACAGGCAATAATAGTGTTGTAATCTGTTCTTATACAGTTACATTTTATAAAATAATACATACGTTTTGTTTTTCTTTTTAAGAATTTGAAAATAATGGACTATAAGATAACTTTTATTAAATATAAAAATAAAACTACGACCAAACCGAACGCGCGAAAGAAAGTAGCATTTTTATATTTAGGTCGAAAATAGTAACCCCAAACTAGCATTTTTATACTTAGATTAAAGACGGCAACCCCAAATGGCGTTAAGGGCCGCCATTTTGTGACGCTAAAACAGACGCAAAAAAAACATTATTATATCAATACTACGAACTGTTAGATGCAAAATTCATCATGTCGGCTAATATTAATTAATTTCAAAGTTTCACTACAGAAAAATAAAGCAAAAGCTATAAATAAAACAAAAAAAAATATATTGAGACAAAATCTATGCCATTGCAAAAAGAAAACAAATTGGGTAGGTATAAAAATTTTAATGCTAACAATTAGCCATCAACACTCTTCCTCGGTTTTTCCACTATTTGCTATTCGCAACGCGCATTTGCACCGCACACCGGAGCAGTGTGCGGTGCAGTGAAAACTTTAAAATACCGCCACACGGATATGAGTTGGCATTATGTTATACTGTGCGATTTCCGATCAAAATATACGATATATATAAATATAAAATATAGTACATAGTTAAAATCCACATCACTACAGACCAGGGTGCTGATTATGTATCTCAGTTGCCAACTCAAAATGGAAAAGTATACATCAAATAGCTGTTACACTTTTCCATTTTTAATTGGCAAGTGAGATACATAATCAGCACCATGATCGGTGTGCGGTACAGTGTGATATTCGCCTAGTATCAATTATAATTTATAAGAAAAAATGTATAAATGTATAAAAAGTGTAAAGAGTTCTTATTGTAGATGGTAAATATAAGGTAACTAATTCATAATTATTATTCATAATTCATTTATTGTTCGAATATAGGTACATAGCTAGTTGTTAACAAATTTGGTTTGAGCTCTATATTCTGCCTATAAGGCGTACAATTGCGAAATGAATACAAAAACAAATCAACTAATTTACAGTCAGTATAAATAATAAATTGACTTAATACAATTAAAATGAATATCTTAGAATTTAAGTACATTTCTATTTATCTTATTTTTTCGCACAAATTTTACACTTACTTGAAATGAGATTAATACTATGTTCTAAATTAATTAATATACACTCACAATTCATAGTATCAATCTAAAATAAAATGTCAAAAAATAGTTTAAAATAATAATTGCATCATTCGATTTAAAAATAAATAAAGTTATTATTACAGCCACACATTAAATTGATAATTTTTATTCATTATGCATACCAGTCACAACATATAAATTCACAATTCATAGTCTTAATCTACAATTAAAATGTCAAAAAAAATAGTTATAAGTTTAATAGTAAATAAATAATTGCATCAATTCAACAAAGCAGTTTGGTGAGGCAAGGCACATAAATTATGTTGATGACGATCACTCTTTAAGTTTTCAAATAAATTTAAATTAGCTTTAACAAATACAGCAGTTTCGTAAATATAAATGTATGGCAAAGTAAACAGTCTATGATTGATAAAACATGGCTCACAACTATCTATTTTTTTTAGCTTAAATATATTTCTTACGCATCTTTTCTGCGCTACAAATGCAGATTGTATATGTGATGAGTTTCCCCAGAATATCACACCGTATCTCAATATAGAAACCACATATGAATGATACGCAATTAAAATAGTAGAAGTATCTACAACTTTGGAAAGCATATATAATGCATATGCAAACTGATTGAGTTTGCTGCAAACAACTTCTATATGTGACTTCCAGGACATCCTGCAATCTATAATCACACCCAAAAACTTCATCACTTCTGTTTCATGTATTCTCTGATGTTCAAAACCAATAGATAATGGTACTGTCAAAGCAACACGGTTTCTAAATGTCATGAAATTAGTTTTACCGAGATTTATTTTTAAGTCATTAGTAAGAAGCCATTTTACTATAATTTTTAGTGCTTCATTCATGTCCTTTTCCAAAATAAAATTATTATGATGGTGACATATCAAAGTATAGCAAATAAAATCATGTGATGAGATGTTACTATAGGCATATCATTAATCATTATAAGAAACAAGAGGGGACCCAATACACTACCTTGAGGAACACCAGAAACCACTTTAAAAACATAAGAATAGAAGTGAAGATACTAAGAATAGTATTTGATTTCTAATCTGGTTTTACTACATATGCGCTGTGAGTTGATACGTATTTGTCAAATAGCTCCGAATAAGATTAAGTACACTACCTCTAATGCCATACGATTACAATTTTTTCAATGATATGTGGTGATTAACGCAGTCGAATGCTTTGGTGAGATCCATAAATAAGGAAGCTAATGGGATTTTTTATCAACATTATTAAGTATATTTAAAATGAACTTGTAAATGGCTAAGTTTATTGACTAATTACGTCGAAACCCCATCTGCTCTTCAGAAAGAAGTCCATTTTTCTAAATGAGAGTGTAAATTATAATAAATATCCTTTTCTATAATTTTTGAAAAAATTGGAATTGATGCAATTGGTCTATAGCAATTAACGTCCTCTTTTTTCCTTTTTTAAACAATGGTTTAATTACCGTCCGTTTCAACATATTTGGAAAAACGCCTTGCTCAAAACAAAGATTGATTACATGACTAAGACAAGGTGCAATACAAGAAGATACTTTTTTTATACAAGATGTTGTTATTTCATCATAGCCTGTACTATTAGTATTTTTAAGTGATTGTATAACATTTCCAACATTTTGAGGTATTGTAGGCGCCAAAAACATAGAGTTCAAGCAACTGGGTACAGATTGTTTTGTTTATTTATATTTTGGTGTTTTGATTATTCTCGGAGTGTTTTAAAAAAATAGTATTGAAAATTTAAGCAATTTCCTTAGGATCATTAACCCTATTATTATTATATATTATGTAATTATGAAATTTACATAATAATAATATTATGTAAATTTCATCTTTAGGTTTATTTATTACAGTATCTTTAATTACTTTCCATGTTGCCCTAACTTTATTTGTCGATTTAGTAATAAAATAATTATTTTTAATTTTGCGTGTTTCAGTTATAATTTTCTTTAATCTTTGTGAATATATTTTGAATTTGAACTTGGAATGATCATTGTGAGATAATCTATATTTCCATAATATGGTTCTTTTACGCTTGCAACACTTTTTAATTCCAGGTGTCATCCAATTAGGTCTTTTTAACAATGGTATCTTAACTTTTACTTTTGGAAAACACAAATCAAAAAATAATTTAAACTCATTGTGAAATTTACTAAATGCTGCATTGGCACAACTTTCCTCAAAAACATCGCAGAAACTGATACTACCTATACAGTCCTTAAATTTCGACATGTTTTCCTCAGAAAAAAATCGTTTCTCTACATACCAATATGTGAAGCGATAACTTTTAATGTACTTTTGTATTTGATAAATGTTAATACTGTTTCCGCTAAAAATCTTTACAAAAACATTATAAGCAACATTTTATAATTTAATTGAATGAATGAGCTAAGATGTTTTTAATAAGTACATACATACATACATCCATATCTTCACGCCAAGTCCCTTACGGGGTAGGCAGAGAGTATCGAGTGCCAGACCTCACGATCCTGACAAACCTGTCTTGCTTCCTTCACATTCATAACCCTTTTCATACAAACACGCCATTTTCGGAGACTCTCGACACCACCCTCGGATAATATCCGATTGATCTGATCGTGAAATGTCAGCCTTGGTCTACCCGGGTACCTACATCCATCCACATTCGCATTGTATATCTGCTTTGTCAATC
>NJDC01004947.1:161575-209655 GCA_002245475.1 Calephelis virginiensis
CAAATAATAAGTCATATATAATAAGTTATCCTTAAAAGACATACATAAATAAACCTCGGACTTTTTTGTTTAAAAGAAGGGGATTGCTTTTGCAATGTGTACTGAAATAAAATTACATACTTCTTTCAATTAAAACAATTTAAAATTAAGAAAATTTTCATTGTTGAACATAGTACATATTAAGCTACCTTGATTTATAAATATATGTGTATACGGTTTTTATGTTTTTTCTGTAAACAAAAACTAATTTTAATAAAACAGAATTCCCTTTAGGCAAAATTATAGACATGGGTGGATGGGTGACTATTGCTTATTTGGACGTAATAGTAGGTGCATGACGTTTTAAACAACAACCCGCAAGGGTCAGCACTTGACCACAATCAATCCGTCTACTTGGTTCTAACTTCGAGCACCAATAATTAAGTCCAAACGGTTAGACGTTAAAAACTAAGAAGTACATTAATAAAATAATAATTACTAATGCTTAAACACTAGCATCTCCTTTCAAAGCCGAAAGCAGTTTTCCTATTGTTACATTGTTCTTCTGCACTTTCTTGTTAATTTGTGAATTCCAGTTTTCACAGACATTATTTGTCCGATGATGCTGTACATAACTACACCATTTATTAATAAAATTTTGATTTTTTAGCCACATCCTATTCATATAACGTATAAATTTCCTTATCTTTGGATTGCTAGGTTTCGACGCAGTCAAAAAATAACAAAAAACTGTATGAAAGGTTGAATTTATATTGAAATTGAAAATATTTGTTTGAAACAATTATACAATTACAGCAAGGTACCGGTCCAACAGCGAAAGTTCCGTCTCTAAAACATTCTTTTACATCGCATAGTATTTTTTGTGTCTCTTGGATGCAAAACAATAGGATTACAGACCCATTATATTTATATTCGGCTAATAAAATGTCTTTGAAATTTGCAGGCGCTTCTATATCATTTTTATTCTTAAAAGCAGTTCGTTTTACATCTTGGGACGTTTTCCTGGCTAAATATAAACTGCCCTTTATACTATTAAACGAAGGGACGCTAGTAACTAGTGGCAATCCTGTGTCTATGATAGGCTTAATATTCTCTTTGTATATGTTCGGGATTGATTCAAATGACGTCCTTGCTTGATTCGTCATGCGATCAATACAAACTGGGATTTCATTTTGTGCTTGTGTTGCGCTTCTTTTAGAAGTTTCTTATCCTATAACAGTCAAGTACATAAAAATGGAAGATGTCAAGTTAAGTCTGTTACTGGCTTCCTATATACAACATAACCATATCCATAACACAAGCACTTAATTTGCTTACTTTGGGGTTAGTTTAAATTTGTGTTATTTGTCCTGGGATACCTACTTAATAGATGTAATGTAACGTATAAAAGACTGAATGACTGAGATACAATACCACATCGAATCAGGATAGTTCTATAGGCATTACATGTGGTCCAAGTTTTTATTTCAAAAAGTAAAATTAATGTATGCCTTGGTGTTAGAAAATTAATTATGATATAATATTTGTTCTATTATGAGACTTTATAGAGGTTTTTTATAAATACTTACTAGTGTTGTCACGGAGCCAGTACACTTCAATCCCTTTCGTCTTTTGATGCAGTACCAAATAATGCTCTTATTTTGATAAAGTTTTTGTTTATGATACTGTCGTCTTGCATACAAAAGGACTTTGCCACCATTTCTATCTATTATTTGAATATCCATTGTGTTTTGTATGAATATTAAATAATAGAGCAGCAATTTTTTTTGGTAATATAAAAAGAATAAAAAAAGACTATATTTTACTCAATGTCACAATTTCATTTTAATTTTGATCTTAATAATTATGGTTGTGTTTATCTAGAATACTTAGGTGTAGTGGCCGTAGTGGTCAGCTAAAGCACAGAGTTTAAGTGTTAAGGTAAAGAAATTGGTTTTCTGTAGTACACACTAATGTGAAGATTCGGAAACCGTTTTGTTGGCCGTAACACTAGTTGATTAATAGTATGAAAGTTAAGAAAAATATGTTTTAACTGTCACACCAGTGTGACAGGGCAGTGTAAGGGTTAGTCGGGCGCGGAAAAAACATGGATGGTCCACCAGATTACATTAAATTTAGAATAACGTCACATTATTTTTCAAGTTGCTCTTACAGAGTCCTTTCATTTGATACCAATATTATAGAAGTGCATTAAAAACAATTATTTTGCCACCTCGGATGGTCCGCCATATTGGGTTTAGAATGATATCACATTATTCGAGTTGCTCTCAACGAGCCCATTTATATGATACCCATTTTGTAAAACTGCATTAAAAATACTATTAAACCATCTTGGATTGTCCGCCATATTGGAATTATAATGACGTCACATATTTTATCGTACATTATCATCCAAACTAAACATGTATACAAAATTTCAGCTCAATCGGTTGAAGATATCTTCTTCAACATTCAGTTCAAAGATTCGACCCGAACAAACATACCTACTCGTACTTACGTACAATGCAAGTTAAATACGCTGTTAATTATAATAATTAGAATATTAACAGATGTTGAAACGCCCAGAATAGTGTATTCTAGCTATTTTCATAGGCTAATGTCATTTATATATCTGCCTTTAAATAAGTTTAAAAATGTTAAAAAATAAAAGGAAAATTATGTAAGAAAGGCTATTGTAAGGTCTCAGAGCATTTGAATACATTAAAATACAATTGAAGTACATGATAGGCAAGCAAAACTAAAAGAGCATCTACAAGACCTTACGCCATTACAAATATTTGAGCAAATTTTTTGGTGAAGACGTCATTAGACTAATAATAATATCAAATACTCTTTTATATTCAAACCAAAACAAGTCAATGCATTTTGGCTATAAAAATTGGGTGGCAGCAAGTACGACTAGATACTGCTATACATTTGATTTTACAGCGGAAAAGCTGAGATAATTTCTCCTGACCCCTTAGGACCTAGAGTAGTCAAAAAATACATTATTTCAAAAATTGGGCACAGATCCAACATCCCATAAGTTTTTTTTTTTTTGACAACTTCTTTAGATGAATCTCAAAAAAAAAATAGCATGCCATTGGAACAATAAAGTAGTATAAGAGAAGAACAAGATTTTAAACATACAATAGTAATATGGGCGGTGTGGATGAGTTTTATTAATTAGTATTACTTTATAGGGTTGCGATTCACGAAAAGAACTGGTGATGTTTTTTTATTTATATGCTTGACATGGCTATTGCTAATAGGAGTCTGCCTGTAACAAGTCACAGTGATAGCATGGATCAGCTTATGTTTCGACGTTCCATTGCAAGGTTTAATTTATGCCAGAAAACTCAACATAAGGCTCGACCTTTTTCTTTGGTACTAGGATTGCCTCATGATGGTGTAGAACACTATTAAACCATTACGATGTGTTGTATGGCAATCAAGACTCAAGAGTACGTTGGCAATGTCAAAAAATGTCTAAACATTTTTCTTCTTTCTTTAAAATTTATAGAAATCTATCCCAAGCACAGGGCAAGTGCTAAAATAAAAATACGTTGCAAGAAACGAAAGTTATGGCCATTCTAAAATGTGAATTTCATCTGTAATGATGAACTCATTTGGTGGGTACTCAGAATTGTGTATCTATAGGACATAACTACCCGCGTTAACGGGTTAGAAAGGAATTAAAAATTTCGCCACGGGACTTGAATCCTCAGTAGCTCAATTGGTTAGAGCATTCGTCGGCTTGAGACGAAAGGTTACAGGTTCAAATCCTGTCTGGGGCGAAATTTTTTCTTTCTTTAAAATTTATAGAATGTCTAAACATTTTGTGTGCAAAAAAAATGCTCTGAAAACTTTCACACATAATACGCCACTGTACTCAATTGAGTAGGTACACCCCTTCTCAATGGATCTTAATTGCATTTTTTGATTTTTTTTTTGATTTATTGTTTATTTTATGTCTACTTTGAAAAAAAATAAAGTTTCATACTAATACATTTTCTAGTCTTATTTTGGCGGTTAATGTGAATGATTTCAATTCTTTCTATGAGTTCAAAGTTGTTTATATGACAATTCAATATAAGTAAAAATCTAATTAAAATGTATGGTATGGTCCAAGCTATATTGAAATGTATTAATTTGGTAACTTGTTCGATATCTAACAATGATGTAAATTTTAGTCGTTCATCGAAATAATTATTCAAGTATAATGGATTACGTTTAAACTATTTGAACTTTTTGGAAAAAACAGCATTGTTTTTTCAATGCAATGAATGTAAATTTGTTGTTTCATAGGTTAAAATAAAAATAAAAGTTTAACCTATTCACCCGAATAAATCATTATATTCAGCGTCTGACTTCTAGCTTTTTAAGGTTCCCGAAGCTGAATGGACAAAAATGAAACCCTGATAGATTTTACGAGTATATGTCCGTTTTTCCATCCATCCATACGTAACAATCAATATTTTCCCAAATTATTAGGTATATTCTATTACATTGGCTGGTGCAGTTGATCTGTAAGAAGCTAGAACTAGACGCACTGTGTATAATAGATAGTATAATAAAAAAGTAACAGAAAAAAAATTGCTTCTATATGTTCATGTATGTTCGCAGTGTTAGCAATTTACTTCTAATAATAGCAAAGTAAATTAAAGTATATTCACGCCCATATCCCCGAAGGGCTAGGCAGAGGTACAACCAGGGCACCCACGACTAGCTGAAGACACTAAGTCCCACAATGTGATAGGTGGCAAGCCTACCGCCAACCGGACACATATCCAATCCTGAACACCTTCATTTTTAATAGAAAATACTTATTTTCAATTTTTATTTGTTGCGCAACCCAGGGCTTGAACCCGGGATCTCAAGAAGACAAGTCCTTCTCCGGACCACTAGACTACAGAGGCCACAGAAAAGAGGTACATACCATTTTCTTCGAAACTCGTATCGAAGCAACGCAGTCCAAACGGCACACATCCACTACCACAAGTGACCACTTTATACTAACTAAAAGGCTTGATCTGCATTCCCCGTCCGTCAAGCCAAGACACAATTCTACACGGTGCGATAAAGAATTTATCACACGAGATGACATTTGAGGCGTAAATAGTGATACATGCGAAAAAATCTCTCCGTTGCGGCAGAAGTGAAAATTTGGATATTAACATTATGCATTTTTGATATTTTGGAATGGTCAGGGAATAATTTTGGACGAATTGCTTTAATTCTCAGTATGAAAATGTCATTCATAAATGACACTTTCATACTGAGAATTAAAGCAATACCACATAGTGGTAGAATAAAATATTAATTTATTGCGCTATCGTACACAAACGTGACAACACGAAAATTCGCGCAAGTGCCCTGCGCCGTCTTACGAATTTTTATCTTACGAATCAGGTCACGTGTTTAGAAGTGAAAGCGCTCTTTTTTGGAATGGGTTAAAACTTCTCAACTTGACGCGAGTTTAGAAGTTTTAACCCATTCCAAAAAAGAGCGCAACGCCGCTAAAGAAGTTTTCACTACAATAATTTTATCTCGCATTTCGACAACAGTTCTGAGCTGCATCCCGAAAACAATTTGTTTTAGCTATCCCAGTCTACTACTCCTACACACATACTCATTTTACAATGTTCCGTGTTAGTTAACAAATAAAGTTACTGAAAACAAACAACTGAAACTTAACTAAACAAGAACTAAAATCATACACTTCACACTTGAAACATTAGTTAGATAAATTAGCATCGAGATATGAACTTTTTGCCGTCTCGGAGCTTCCGGATCCGGTAGACAATAAGTGTTGCCAAATACAGTAAATTAAAAACAAGAACTTTTTGAATAAAAGAATAAGCGAATGCGTAAAATGTAATAATTTATTTTTTGGACAACGCACCTTAAACCCATTAATTGTATACCCATATTGCAGTACAATTTTTTATTTTTGTAATTAGCATCGAGAGATGAACTTTCCGCCGTCTCGGAGCTTCCGGATCCGGTTGACAAAAAGTTTGGTTAAATACAGCAAATTAAAAACAAAATTTTTTTGAGAACAAAAGAATAACCAATTGCGTATAAAAATAACTATTATTGTATGTTCCGTTTACTAAAAGGTTTGAAGTACCGACTTCACCGGCCAAGCCTTAAACTAATAATTATATTATTATAAGTAAGCATTAAACTGCATTGGCACTGACTTCAAACCTATTAGTAAATAGCACAATATATAAGTAAGTAATAGGAAGTATATAGTTATTATTAAATCCTTATAATTTTTTACTTTTTAGTTTTGAAGCCGGTTTTAATTAACATAGTTATTTTTGTTTAATATTTTAGTTTATTGCTGATATGATCAAATTTAATAAAAATAAACATCGGTTTAGGTGAAAATAGGAAAAAAATGCTTATAACAAAAACTAATGGGCCTACCTGACTCAAATTTTTATAGGAACAATTCGAAACCATTCCGCATCAAAAAAAAAAAGAATTACGTAAATCGGGGTTCAGAAACCACGGAGAAATCGGTGTACATACATAAAAAAATATATACCGGCCGCATTGAGAACCTCCTCGTTTTTTTTAGCTCGATTAAAAATGTATTGATTATTTTTGGAATACTCTTTAGACTCGTATTGCAATTCTCGTGTTGTTATTTTTTAAAAATAGCATCTCACAGTTTGCATATTTTAATTTTAATTAAAAGTTCATTGTTGAGACGAATCATTAACAACTCAAACCATGCCAGTTCAGCTAGCGTTTTTGGACATGTTATGGTTATAAATACATGTGAACAAAAATTAACCACCTGGTCCTAAAAAAAATTATACGTGTATAAATATGTCTGAAATTAAATATAACTAATACCAAGCTACGCGTAGACGACGTGACGATACAATAATTGTTAATAGAAACGTCTAGATGGAGGAAAAAAGCAATACCACTTCTATTTGTTTTGTTTACTTTTAAAACGGTAGCGATAAATTTGTATATATCTTTAAGAGTTTTAAGTATACCTACCTCCGTTATTATTATTACCAGCAATAATTTAGATTAATTCTTATTTTATAACTTTGTATATCTGTATATATAAGAGAAAGTCTAGTTTAGTCTATTTATAACGATTCGGATACCACACGAGCTATTTGATCGTGGATCATACTAGGTCTCCCCGGTTACCTACGAGTAGATAACATAAAAAAATCATTAAAACTTAAACTTAAAAAACAGATTACCAAAAACGGTGGTCTTACAACTAAACCGCTATTGGTCAGAGTGACAAACTGAGACATCTCTGCACAATGCGTGCCGTCCCAAAATTGCCGTATACGTATACTAACATTTTGAACCCGACAAAAAAAATGGGTTTTTCCAATTTGCTAATAAAAAAAATGTTGCTCGGGATTAGATATGTGCCCGGTTGGCGATATGCTTGCTGCCTATCACATTGTGGGACTTAGTATCTTCGCATAGTCGTTGGTGCCTTGGTTGTGCCTCTGGCTACCTCTTCGGGGATATGGACACGAAGATACTTTTTTGAACCCGAAAAGTCCATATCAAAGAGCAAGTTAATGGTGGATAATTATTGCTTACTTGGTTACTACTAAAGAGGTAACTGAATCATAAACAACACATGGCGTCTGCGTATCCACATCATATCCATAAATAATCTAATGAAAATGAGCATGATTTTTTGCTCATCTAAAAGTTCATGTGATCCTGAGTGCTAAGTATCACCGGTTTACGAAAATTCTCTTTACCTAAAGAGTTCGGGGTCAGTCCATTGCCCACTGCCACAATATCACGATGCATTTTATTTACCAATATACTCGAAACTACGACCTCTAAATTTCCAAGGAAGATATAAAATCATCATAATTGAGAAAAGAGAAGAGATAAACCTCTATCGTACCAAGATATTTGTAAGTATCGGTGTCGGAGAGTGATCTGAGAAACACTCTTTCTGAAATTTGTAAATATTTCTTCCTTCCCTTCCCCCACTGCAAATGTACAACCACACATTTATCTACGTCAAACTATATCCCAATGTCTCGACTATCTAAATGTATTAGTTACATTAAGCAGTAACAACAAATCTGGTTTATTTGAGACAAATCAAATGAGGTCATCCATGTACAAAAAATTACAAATGCTCTCACCCCCTCTACGCAAAACGATAGCCTAGCTTTAAATTCCAGAATTATAATTATCATTTTAAATAAATAAATAAATAAATGGGTAATAAATATCCCAGGACAAGTTACACAAATTGACTCTAACCACAATGTAACCAAATTATGTGCTTGTGTTATGGGTGTCAGCCAACGGTTCTAATACATAGAAATACTTAAATAGATACCAGAATAAATTTAATAAACACCCAGACCTTGAAATGCAGACATCTAAATGTTCATCACACAAATGCCCGTCCCCGTCGGCCTCGCGGTTGATCGGTGTAGTTAGGCGTGTATGCTAGCCACTCGACCAACGAGGCGGTCAAATTAACTTAATTAATTAAATTAATTAATTAAGGTTATTGATAATAATTATTAAACAACAAAATACTTATTTTGTAGATTTTTAACAGCCTAGTTGACCTGTCTGGTGCTGGTACATGACATGTTGGATTCATCAAAGAGGTCTGTCTTATCTCCGAAGTATGTATCTACTTTAAATTGAAGGTGAGTTCTTTACTAACAAAATCTGCTACGGAACACTAAAAGAATTATCCATTTTACATATATATTGCAATTAACATTTTGCATTAAAATTTGCAATGTAATGTAGGTAAAATACAACTGTGTATATATATATTACTGCCTCTTTGTAGAAAATGAGTTGTCGGCGATTTATGCAGCAGGTATATTTTTAATTTATTAAATTCAAGTATTAGTAGTGATATTCTTTGATTCAGCTACCTCAAAGCTGATAAGATCAAGAGAGCCGAGTGCTTATTGACTATGTTATAATATAAACAAAATCAAAAAGTTTTCAGAACATTTTTTTGGAAGGGCTAGTATGTTGCTAAATGCGAGGTTTTCACAACTTCACCGGACTATGTTCAGATCATTGCGGTATGCTCGTTGATTTTGTGGAAAAAAGTAGTTTTTTAAACTAGAGCTGGTAAATAATGATTGATTGCATTTTGATGACTATCACAAAAATACCAGAAACTTCACTAGGATTGGCATGCGGAATTTTTAAACGGGATTCAAAAATAGTGGAGGTTAATAATTCGTCGGTTTTTAGTGGCTTCATAATAGCCCATAATATAAATTTGATTAAGACGTGACTTCTGGTTTTAGGGCCATATTTTATATCGCCTTATACACCTTTTTAACTTCCTTATTCACTGTCACCGAGTCTTTACGAGTTACAATAAACTGTTATACAAAAAGTAATCTTATATTTAAAATTGTCGTGTCACAATATTAGTAACCGTACTTCTCCGAAACGGCTTGACCGATTCTCATCAAATTTTGTGAGCATATTGAGTAGATGAATCTGAGAATCGGCCAACATCTATTTTTCATACCATTAAGTGATAAGGGTGACTCACCCTCCTTATTAACTAATAGCAGAACAAAATCTACCGGGTCAGCTGGGATTGATGTAAAAATGATCACCTTTGTGTATCATTTTAAATAAAATAACAAGTTTTTGCGTCATAACACAGCCAAAAAGCACACAATTCTCCTATTCTCCTGATGGTAAAAGAAGTCGATGGTAAGATATGGTATCCGGTAGCTTAGCCGTCCAAATCGGAACGTGACACTGTCGTTAGGCGGCAGAAATCGGTAAAGCGGTTGAATCCTCCCTGGGTCCATTGCTGCATAGCATTCTATCACTACAATCACTCTATCGATGGTATTTGTTGGTAATGGTCAATTTCAACTGCTTAAACTTTCTAGCTGCCTGGAAGGGAAGAGATGGTCTGTTCTACACATAGGACTCGAAGAACACTATTTTTTGAAGTGAAAACTTCTTCAGCGGCGTTGCGCACTTTTTTTGGAATGGGTAAAAACTTCTAAACTCGCATCAGACCGTCATATCGTAAGACGGCGCAGGGTGCACCGCGAATAATACGGCGCGAGATCTAAAATAAAACGTAGATTCATTGCTGTTTTTGTATTGCTTAGATATTTCCCAAGAGTATAGGATTCGTAATGGATAATACGCCGTTACATTCCCACAACACCTACCATTAAATTCTCACAAGACAACATGATAGCAGCAGATACATATAATATCAACAGACATTGCTCTATTTGTTCCATCTTGAAAATAAGCTTTATGTGTAGACGAGCAATGTTCGTTATACAGATAATATGACGACGCTCCTAACCGTCATGTAGTCGTACTTAAGCGAGTTTTTGTCAAGCCGAACGCAGGTTATTGATATGAAATTAATATTTGTGCATAAATTATAGTATTTTCATATTTATAATTAAAGCAAATTCGTGCAAAATTATTCCCTAACCATTCCAAAATATCAAAAATGAACAACATTAATATTCAAGTTTTCACTTCTTCCGGCATTCCTGGAGTGCAACCCGTCTTTTAGTTATTTTACAATCACAATAATATTTTTGGTTTCAGAAATTATACTACTAAATAAACAATTAAAATGGTTGCAACACGGCAAGGACCGGAGAAAGATACATCTGCACATCTCTTATCGGATGAAAAAATTGTTATCTCGGGTGTAGCTGGACTTTATCCGTCTTCTCGACATGTAAAAGATCTTTCCAACATCTTATACAATAAGGTATTTGCAAATTTAAATTTATTTTAAAAAATATTTATATAATATATTTTTTAAAATATTTAATAAATATTTTTTTTAATTTGAAATGACAGTTTTTGTGATTGTAGTTTAAAACAAAAACATATCACGTTTAGAAATTTGTCTAGAGCAATTTTTTTTGTTAGTCTTAATTAGAAATGGAATACAAGCAGCCAAGTGCGAGTCGGACTCGCTCTTGGAGGGTTCCGTAGCAGTAAGTATCACATTATAAAAATCCTGGAAATGAAATGCAAGAATTTGTTGCTATTCTTTAATTACATAAGCAGTATACAGTGGTTGCGGCTCACGTTACTCAGTTCGCGAATTGCACCCCTAATAATATGTAAGCAAATACGAAAGATCAAAGAAGCTAGTGTAATGAGCAATCAGTGGAGATTTAAAATATCAAAGACGTTATATCAGAAGGCTTTATATAGACGTTATATCAAACGGTTGCGTACTTTACATGGGAAGGTACATCATATATTTGTATTAGTTTTATCATTCTCTTAGTTTAGAAGTGACAGGGGTGGGAGACACATTTTTTCACTTTGGAAGTGTTTCTTGCGGAAAATTATTCAGTTCTGAAAAAAATAATAGCTGAAAACTCGATATCATTTTTAAAGACCTATCCATAAGTACTTCACTTCTACTTTTAGATTTGTGGATCATGGATGGAGGGTCAATTGTGCAAGTACACCTTCTACCCTTGCCTCTATACCAGAAAATGACGGTTATTATGGCGGTTGGATTAGGTAAGGCGGTGAATTCCTACCCGGCTAATCACTGTACTGCCCTCTATCACCAGTACATTGTAACAGTTACGTGTGTTTTATAAGATAAGTTTTTTATCTGTAGTTTCAAAGCCCTGATGATGCTGTAAAAAGTGAAACCGGTTGGCTAAAAAGTAACAGAAAGTGTTAAATAAAGTATATTGTGTATACAATGGAATTCCACCAAGTGCTGACGATATAATATATCATGTATAGATTCTACGTGTATTTTGTTTTATTCGTGATGATGAAGGAATCATTGACTACATTAATTCAAACTTTATCAATTGTTTTCTATAAATTATTTTAGGATAACTCTATTATAACAATTTTGATCATATTTTATATCTTTTAATCTGGAACCATATGTCAATTATCATTGAGGCATGACTATCGTACTCTAACTACATAATATGGTTGCAATATTTTTTTGATAAATTTTAAAATCACTTTCGAATTTATATAATATTAATTAAGATGGCGAAAATATATTATAAAGCGAAACACATTTTGACTGAAAGATACTTTAACAGGGGTTTAAATGTTGGCGACTGAAGTGTTTATTTATTTTCTTAGTTTTTTCGTCTACAGTCTGATAATTATGTAATAAATTTCAGAGATAACATCAAATTTTCTTATTGTTTTCTGTTAACTTTGGTTTTTCGAAGACATCAAAGCCATCAGTTTTTTTTCCATTTAAACATCAAAACCATTTTAGAATGTCTGTCATTTTATTCAAGACATTTTAAAACGGTTTAATGTTTTTTGTTCGAAAAATTAGCGTGTGAAGAACTATTAATGAAAACAAAAAAATTGAAATGGAAAAAATGAAAATGAAATTTATTTATTTGCTGAATAAGTGTTTTAGAAGCTGTTACAATACATATTTGTTAATACCAACATGTTCCACCAGATTGTGGTGTGCAAATATTTTTAAAATTATACAAATTTATTATTTAGATTTACAACATATGTTTTAATATTTAAACAAAATTTTAAAATATTACTAGCAACAAAGGATTCATATTTATAACAATTCTTAGCAGCTATTAACAATTATAAGCAAAAAGGTAGTGTAAGGTGGCGTTTTTATTAGTGCTATTAACAGTAATACTTAAAAAATTCTGTACTGAATAAAGACAAAATGTAGTAAAAGATTGTATTAAAAAACACAATTACTCTAAGTGGTATACGAAAAAAAAAGTAAAATTACAGGTAAATCCAATTGATAAAAAAGTACGATACGATTGTAACCATCCAGAGGTAGATCAATTTGCAGGACTTATACCAGATATTCAGTATTTTGACGCCCAATTTTTTAAAGTACATTATAGATTGGGAAACAGTACAGATCCCATGGGACGCAAGGTTTTCGAACAAGCATACGCAGCAATTTATGACGCAGGTATGTTCAATATATTATCATTTTTTTTATTAAGAAAACTGTTATTTTTATCCCGAAAATTTTTGGTGTTGTGTTTATTAGTATAAGTTTTATCTTTTTTTGACAAATAAACGGTGATCACTGAATTAAAATATCAATTTTTGTCCTTAGAGCTTAAAATATATTTTTTTGTATTACAGTTGGTGCTAAAAATTCTAGTACCCTAGTTTAGTTACTAGTCATTTCGTTTTTAGGGTTCAGTAGCAAAATGGCGAAAAACAGACTTAATAGATTCGACTTGGGCTTTAAGAATTTCGCAGTTAAAATTTGGTAGATAGACGTATTCTGCGAACTTTTTTGCGATTTTGTAGATTATATATTTGAGTTATATATGGGGGCTCATACAAGAAACTGAAACTTATTTTTTTTCAGATAATCAGTACATGCAGGGTGATAGGTCTTTAAAAATATATTGTTGTTTTTGCTATTTGCCACACTCCAACGCCGACGAAATCATACTCATTTTTTACTCTATCTTTCCGAAAATCATTGTTGATTTTTTTTCTTTACCCATGACGGATAAAGTTAGGCCTTAAAAGTTAAACGTGTCGGTGCGAGTGCGTTAGTGCGTTTACGTGTGGAGTGTGTATGTGCGAGTGTGTGTGAGACATCATAACTCCTGACCGAATGGACAAACGAAATTGACAGACAGACAGATGAAATTATTCTTAACTATATTACGGATAGGTTTTGAATGTGTTTTATGTTATTGCCTCTGTGGTCTACCGGTCCGGGTGTTGGACTTGACTGCATGAGGTCGCGGGTTCGATTCCCGGGTCGGCCAAAAAAATATTTGGTTTTTCCAATTTTCTTAAAAAAAATGTTGCTCGGGATTAGATATGTGCCCGGTTGGCGATAGACTTGCCATCTATCACTTAGTGCGACTCGGTGTCTTCGGATAATCGTGGGTGCCCTGATTGTGCCTCTGAGCACGTCTTCAAGGATATGGGCGTGAAGATACTTTTTTTTACATTTACCCCTGTATTTCATCAATTTTAGGCGTCAGTCCGGAACATCTGTCAGGCAAAAAGGTTGGAGTTTATATTGGCGCGTCTTTCTCAGAACCGGAAAAAGTTGTATTGTATATCAAAAACAGTAAAACTGGATTCGTTATTCCAGGGTAAGCATTTTTAGTTATTGGTTTATTATTGAGTACTATATAAAAAACCTTCTTTAACAAACTGGATCTTAGCTATCGGAGATAATATATGTATCTACATACTGTAACTGTTATATTTTTGACATATTAATAAAGTTTCAATTACTAGTTTGTATTTTTTTAAACAAGAAAATGTAAAAAGTCCCTTAAACAAGGTTCATTATAGAATTACGTATTTTTTTAAGAAAAACTATTTGTTTAGTTTTTTGTTTCTTAAGAATATTCAGAAATCGTATATTCAGAAGTAAGAAGCCAATTTAAAAAAAGAAGTGTTTTCTTATAATTTCATCCTCATCATTTTAAGTAAAGTTAGCACATAAATAGAAACCATAGTCGTAAGTCCTATTAGTGCCTTATTTTTAAATATTTTTATTCATAGAATCGCTTCATCAATAACTATAAGCCTACTTTTGTTCTGATATTCAACATCCAAGAAATGTTTTTATATCACAACTCCTATTTTTAATTTCGTCTGTCCCATTGTTTTTAATACTCAAAAGTCAAAATATATTATAATGTCAAAAAATATTTATATAAGCTTATATTCATTATGGCGATAGGCTCGCCACCTATCATATTGTGGGACTTAGTGTCTTTGGCTAGTCGTGCGTGCCCTAGTTGTGGCTCTGCCTACCTCTTCGGGGATATGGGCGAGAAGATACTTTTTTTTACTTAAAAGAAATGTATGAACGATCCGCGGTTGAAAAAAAGTCGTATAATATACGGCGTATAGTGTGTATTCAGCTTTGAGAACGCGCTTCTCTGCGCGCATTCTCTCAGATAAAGCTCCAGCAATAGTTTTAAAATGTCAACCTAGGTTTGTCTTTCAATCTCGCTTTCGTTCTCTCTGATCTTATTGATGTAATTGCGGTCAGTGATATCACAGGGATTCTCTCATTTTAGCATAATTTATCCCTCTTTTATGTTTTTGGTAATCTAAATTTCGTTTTTTTTATGTTATAGGAAGGCAAACAAGCAGACGGATTTCCTGATGGTAAGAAATTCACGCCGCCTAGAGGCACCAAAGGTGGTAATGGTGTTTTGCCAACCTGAGGTCGGGATGTTAGGCCTCGAGCAAAAGTAAGTTTACCGGCTACCTTACCCTCCGAACCGGAACATGTCATGACGTTATGGCGGCAGGAATAGGTAAGGTGGTGGTACCAATCCGGGCGAGTCGCTACGAAACTCTACCACCTAGTCAAATCTCACGGTGTTAGTGATGATAAGCCTATGCTCGCCTTTTACGAGCTGCTGGCAGGAAAGCAGATGGTCTATTCTGCAAAGGAGCCCAAACCAACACGGGGAAAAATCATTTTATAGAGTATCCAAATCTCCAATCAAATTATGGCTTCACTTACCTACTTTCTATATTTAAGGATGCACTTTTCATCTTTGCAACAGTGTCAAGATATAAAATTTTAATAACATGTTTCAGCACTACAACATCCACTAAAACTATTAAATCCAATCTGGATACGTCTGTTTCAAATACGTGTTATTTTATTTCTTTCACATTAAAATGTATACCTCCTTCTTCAAAATCATATTTCATAACTGTGACTCGTGTTTGATGGTGTAGAGCCCAACAGCATAAATAAATAAAAAAAACAGCCATCCAAACGCATTCACACTTTGAATGTTCTGAACATTTGGAGTTATTTATCTATATAAAGGACTAGCCGGGCCGCTGGCCCGGTACGTGCTTCTCTACGTATACAACGAATATTAATTACATAACACAACAAAACAAAAAATGATTTTAAAACTGTTAAAAGTTTTAGTATGACAGCACAATCCCTATCTGAAAAATGTTTCAATTTGACTAAAAATAGTTACTAACAAAATGATCCGCCTTTCATTGAATTCATTTATTACAAAAAATGTGAATAATGAAGAACCGCTTTACCGATTTTATGCAAACTTCACATAAACCATCTACTTAACAGTCCGAACAAAGCCTGAGCATTTGGTTTGGATAGGTGAGTCCATTCTTGAGTTACAAAATTACAACGAAAAGTGGCATTGATTTTTTATATATATAGATTAACAAGTGTGCTTGACATATAAACCTGCTTAAAGGCGCATTTTCATTGGTCGATAAGGCCCGCATTCGGGGTGCGGGAGATTTCTGTAACGCATGCCATAGGGCCCGCAAAGAGTTTATCGTTTTCACTGGTCGTCAGAGTCCGCATACGGGGTGCGGGTGATTTCTATAACGCATGCGATAAGGCCCGCATGCGGGGAGCCATTTTCACTGGTCGTTAGAGCCCGCATTTGAAGTGCGAGACAATTAGGTACCTACAGTTTGGCAGTGGGTTTTGAGATAAGCAGACGTACTCGCCATGGATCAACAATTATTGCTTTGTGGAGCAATTTTGACTGTTTGCGGTGTATTAAAAAATAAATTAATAACTTCTTTGAAGAAAAAGAAAAAGATATTTATATTGGCAAGCCGATTTCGAATTTTTGAAAAACCAATAGCCAACATGTTCAAGAATACCATAAACATAACAAGGACATCTTGCGCGCTTCATAATTGGCTAAGAAAAAATGATTCTACTTATCTTGAACCTGGACTTGCGGATTATGAAGATATCTCTACTGGTATAACAATTAATGGGTCCTGGAGACAAGTACCTCTTCGAAACTTCGAGAACATGGGAGAAGATAATACCTTGACTAAAAATGGGACAACAATTCGGGATAGATTCGCTGATTACTTCAGTAGTGAAGTTGCAGTGCCGTGGCAAACAAGATTTATTCACTAACATTCCGGAACAATTTGAGGGTAGACTGCACTAGGGACAGCGCCGCGGCAGAATCCACTATGCAACGCGGCACTGTTTCTTTAATAATACACTTCTCATGAAAAAAAACGAAACATTTCGATTTTTATTTAACTTATGATAATAAAACATGAAGTACCTATATAAAAAAATATATTTGAATTGGATCATCAATTCATTAACATTTTTAATTGAACACCTCATAGGTATCACTACTAACCTAAACACACAATTTTTCAGTAATCTTTAAAAAACAAACTCGCGAGGTGTTTTTTTATGAGAAGTGTATTAGATTGTCTCGTGTTACTCCAAAAAATGTCTAAATAATAAAATATAAAAAATAGTGATATTTTATATAATATTATAGGTATGTATATTTCTTAAAAATATATACTAAATAACCTACTTAATTAGGATTGTCTTTGGTAACATAAATAAAGTTTGTATACATACATTTACTCTAATGTCTTCTCTTTATTTTTAAATGCTCTTAAAAATCCATCGGCAATTGAAAACCATGACACCTTCGGTTTATAAACAGAATCTCGGTCGCTTTTTAATTTTTTTTTTGGTATATCTTTGTCTGAGATGCCACTAATGTTTAACTTTTCCGCAATTTGTTTGTACGCACTTTGTCTTGCATCATGATTTTTATACAAAGCACTCGTTACGTTCCACAAACATTCGTAGTCTCGATAGATCTCTACGAGTTTCAGCATTTGTGAATCCGAAAACCGTTCAGCCATTTTGCTCCCACGCTGCGTAAATAAACAGCGTTAATAATATAAATAATGCACGTAGTATTGATGACGTCTAATGAATGACTGAACGGAGGCGAGTCACCGCATGCTTTGTATCGACCGAGTTATCGACTGATTTTCATTGGTCATTATCCCGAATGCGGATATCACCCGCACACGTTTAATCGACCGAGTTATCGGCCAGTGGATTTCATTGGTTGTTAGCTCGCATGCGGGTACTCCCCGCAATCGGGCTAACTACCGACTTATCGACCAATAAAAATGCACCTTAACGCCGATAGTCGGCGCTAGGTGGCATTCTATTCTAAGCACAATTTATAAAATCACTTGTACTATCAACAATATATTTAACATAAAATCTCAATGCCAACATCGAGTGAAATGAAATGCTTAGAATGCACAGCATGTAACAAGTCCATATCGTAAAAGCTACTAAATTTCGTAACATACAACCGTATGATACAAGTAGCCTTCTGCCGTACAGCCAGATACTTTTCCATGATGTTGCGCAGCGAAATCACCCAATCCATCCTCTTTTAGACCTGAAATCACGATGTAAATTTCACAACCTCAATAAGATATCCCTTGCGTCCCCCGTTCAACTATTTTCAGTTATACTGTAATTGGTGCAGTTTATGTATGAACCCTTACCATTATAAAAGAGCATTACGACCGTATGCTTCCAGTTTCGAATACTCTGTTGGTCCTCTAACATTTATTGCAACATTGACATATGTAAATGTAATAAATTTGAAAGTGTTTTTTTGTTTTACTTATTCTTTTCCTAATAAGTTGAAATTTAATTGTTCAGGAAATCCTATTCTCATTCAGTAAGAATAATAAACAAGTAACTTTTTTCAACTAAAACCAGCTGTATTTAGTAAACATTTCATTTTTATTTTATTGTTAATATTCTTACAGATGCAGTAAAACTATGTTTGCAAATCGAATATCTTATTGGTTAAATACAACAGGCCCATCTTTGACATTTGACTCCGTGTGTTGTAGTTCTATGACCGCTTTAGAAGTAGCTTATAATGATATTTTGAATGGAGTATGTGAATCAGCTATTGTTGGAGGCACAAACTTATGTCTACATCCGCAGACATCTGTCCAGATAAGAAGGTAAATACTTAAATAAACAAAAATTATTAAAGCCAAGATGGTCCAAACCTTATGTTGGCCCCATTGTTCGAGCCTATGTTGGAGGAGATTCGGTAATACTTACCAGTAATTTATTCTTTGTTTAATATATATAGCATTATATTATTCTTTCTTTGAAGGTGCCTAATAAAATTATGCTATCGACACTTGACCTGATCGAAAATTCGTAAGACAGCGCAGGGCGCTTGCGCGAATATTCGTGTTGTCATGTTTGTGTACGATAGCGCAATAAATGAATATTGTATTCTACCACATAAATTATAGTACTTTTGTACTGAAAAATGAAGCAATTCGTGCAAAATTATTCCTTAACCGTTCCAAAATATCAAAAATTCTAAACGTTAACACCTATTCAAGTTTTCACTTTTGCTGGCACTCCCGGATTCAACCCGTCGTTTTTTTTCGATACTACAGCATGCCATTTTGCAAAAATAGACGACAAAAACATCACCAGCCAACCAAGCAGTAGACTAAGCCCAACTGCAGAATCACCAGAGGGCATGGCGATAAAGCCTTCGTGGCTTCAAAGCTATTGCATGTCAGAACCAAGCTTCTTAACTGAACGCTCTAACTCTACAAGATTAGATTCTAAATTTTACACTTCAAACTCCAAACGTGGCTTTTTTGTTATACTGTATGTATACTAGCAGCCAGTCCCATCTTTGCACAAGTGAACAAACATGTACCTTATCTATTAATAAAGAGGAAATATTTGTATTTTTGGATGTTTGTAACAAATAAACTCAACTACTGTTGTGTGTGTGTGTGTGTGTGTGTGGCTACTGAAACGGCTTTACAATTTTTTTTACCATTAAAATGCTGCATTATCACTGAGTAACATAGGACTTGACTGCGTGAGGTGCCGGGCTCGAATCCCGGGTCGGGCAACAAAAACAAAATTTGCTTTTTCCAATTTTCTAATAAAAAAATGTTGCTCGGGATTGAATATGAGCCCTGTTGGCGATAGGCTTGCCACCTATCACATTGTGGGATTTAGTATCTTCGGCTAGTCGTGGGTGCCCTGGTTGTGCCTCTGCCTACCTCTTCGAGGATATGGGCGTTAAGATACTTTTTTTTTATCATGACTTGAATGCTCGTTAGCCAAAACATTAAGAGCATTTGTCAGAAAGAGACAAAGTTGTGCAGGTTAAAATCCTATCTGAAGTGAAGTTTTTTCTTGCACTGCAAAGTCCAGTTCAGCTGGTAAATGTTAAAAACAGGATATATTTGTTTTTCTTTTGTTTCTATTGAATATCCTCTGACATTACTCGTTTGAAAAATTGCCATTAGAACAATTGAACTGATGAACTAGGAAATATTAGAAATATTATGTCCACCCGTACAAAGCCGGGACGGGCTGCTAATTACACATTTAAAACTTCTTCTTAAATCACTCTATCTATTTAAAACGCATTAAAATCCTTTTGCGTAGTTTAGAAGGGTAAGACAGCGAAAACGAGTTTTGTGCAACATTTTGATTTGGAATGTTTTCGTATAAATCGTTTTTTAAGGGTAAGAAAGTTTGCATAAGTAATTTTGTATTTTTACAGAGTAATAAACTTAAGTGTGGACGGAAAGACGAGATCATTTGATAAAAATGCAGCTGGATGTGCCAGATCCGAAGCAATAAATGTTGTCTTTTTACAAAAGGCTAAACATGCTTTTCGGTATGCTATTTATTTAAATATGGAATTGGTTTTTATGATATGACATTATTTGACGTTTATGCTATTAAATTTATTGAAACTTTTTTACAGTGCATATGCTGAGTTGGTTTTCGCAAAATCTGTATATTTTCCTCTTCCCGAGAGTGAACATGGTCCCAAGTATGGTTTTAAGCGTAATGTATCTGATGCTACAAAATTTCTTAAATCTTTTTACGAAGAAGCTAAAGTGAAACCACAAAATGTTCAATATGTAGAGGCCTTTGGTGCAGGTAATACTTAAAAGTTTTATTTTGTAAATATATCAAAGTTATAAATAAGCATAAATCTTTTACTGTGAATATAGACACAGGCGGGTTACAATAACCGTGTATATTTAACTCAAAGCTAAAATGGCTAATAATAATAGCTAAATTTAATAAAACTAGTTTAAAATAAATTTGCTTTTGGGTTGAAAATAATCGTTTAAACATTCTTCGGGTAAAAATTTGATCCACTAACTAAATGCACAAATCTTATGAATCACAGCTGACGTTGAAGCAGACAAAGCTGAATTAGAAGCATTCGACGAAGTTTTTTGTAATAAAAGGAATGGTACATTGTTAGTGGGAAGCGTGATGTCTAATATTGGATACAGTCTATCTGCTTCAGGATTAAGTGCTATAACAAAGGTACTTCATTTTACACTACACTAATATTATGAAAAGATCTACACTAATATTAATACTAGATTATTTCTTTGTTTCTATTGAATAGGCTTCGAAACTACTAGACCGATTTGAAAAGTTTTCTTACCTTTAGTAGCCGATATTCTCCCTTTTGAACAAAGTCTATGTTTTTTTCTAGGAAAAATTAGAAATTTGGCCACTCGTGTCAGACCGGGACAAACTACTGATTGTGTATAAAGTACTTGTCATGCAAGTTATTACCTTGTAGCGTAACAATGGTATGACTGATATATTTTTTGCGTATCGCTTGTGATGTTGTTCAAAGTATTCGCTAAGCAATATTTGTTACAAAAAAAAACTTACAACTCAAACTTGTATAACATAAAAAGTGTCTTCACAACCGTATCACCAAAGGCAGAGATACGACTAGGGCACCCATGACTAGCCAAAGACACTAAGGTGATAGGTGTCAAGCCTATCGCTAATCACCATTGACCTATAAGTATATGGACGTAAAATACCTATGAAAAAAGCTTGCCGTTGGCTACAAAATTTGGCTGCTATTTGACATTACCAAGGCTGTCCAGAAAAAGTAGGGTATCGATATCGATAAATGATCCATAATCTTAAAATCAAAAATGTTCAATAAACTCCCGAGAAACGGTCCTTCTTTTCAAAATTTAAGATGCCACCTACAGACACACATATCGCACAAATTTTGGATGTGCTTTAGGCAACCGAAAACATTATGAAACATAAATCAGTAACTTATAAAAACTATGATCAATCAGCCACCTCCTAGTTCTTTCACCAGGCGGGTGATTATGTATCTCAGTTGTCAACTCAAATTGTAAAAGTGTACATCAAATGACGTCATTTGTGTTTGCTATCTCTATTCTATTTCTGTTGTTCACTGGAGATAGCAAATACAAAACACGTCATGTGACAGCGATTCGATGTACACTCATCCATTTTGAGTTGATAACTGAGTTACATAGTCACCCCCCAGGTCCTTGTCCAATTCTCGTCATCAAAAAATATGAACAGATTAGTTAAGACAAATCTAACGAGTCAAACTCGATGGGCTTACCAGTAGGCATTCCAGGGTTACATCTCTAATCTTCGACCGTCATTATCAGACCAGCTCAGTTGTACGAGCATTTGTTAGTGTTTTAACTGTTAGGTCTCGCGTATTCAAAATGAAAATAAAAATATATTCAAAAGTGAAATAAATACCTATAGTGCGTCATACATACATTCCATTGCTTACAAATGAGTTGCAAATAAGCTGATTACCTTGGACGCAAGTAGGTACAGATCTTCATAGACTATATTAAGGAACAATTTCGATCACGTCAGCTTTCAAAATTCTCCTATCCGCTGAAGAGCTACGATGCCACACACACAAATACACACACATACGTCAGTATTTACAATGTGGTGTGCAAACCTCATCTTAATAAATATAAATTACGTGTCACGTTGTTTGTCCGCGATGGACTCCTAAACTACTTAACCGATTTCAATCAAATTTGGACAACGTGTGCAGTTTGATCATTCTTGAAAGATAACATATATTACATCTCAATAAATAATAAAAAAATTACCATCCGAGCGAAGACGGAACATTCAACTAGTATGTTAATCTAAGTTAAGTTTATCGCCTCTGTGGTCTAGCGGTCTAGGTGTTGGACTTGACTGCATGTGTTCTCGGGTTCGATTTCAGGGTCGGGCAACAAAAAGAAAATTTGGTTTTTCCAATTTTCTAATCACATTGTGGGACTTAGTGGATTCGGCTAGTCGTGGGTGCTGTTACACGGCCTTTTCCAAATGTCTTTTTTTAAAAAAACACTTTTTATTCACCACTAAATTTATTCACACAATTACAGTTTTTATATGAACTTCCCAAATATTATTTTAAGATTAGAGAACAATTCGCGGCGGAGTCCAGAACGTAACTAAACTCATAGTATAAGTCAAAGAAAGACGATTGAAAATGATGCTATGTGAACATGCTAAGTTAATGGAAAATTACAGCGCATATGAGAGGCTGCTGATTAAGATTTTACTGCTTAGTATTAAGGGTTGTTACCGTGCCCGGGTTGTGCTATTGCTTACCTCTTTGGGGATATGGGCGTGAAGATACTTCTAAGTTAACTCTATATATTTACTACAAGATTCTTTATCATTACAAAACATGTGATCAGATTACATTCAACCACTTTCTTTACTTTAAAGTGACCACTTGAAAGAATTCTTATTACGATAAACGGTGATTGATATTTTCAATGTCATTGGTATCCATTCGTATGTTGTCCAAATATTCTTTTCTAGGAACGTAAAATAAAATATCGACAATTGTAATAGCGCATCACTATTTTTTTTTAATGATATTGGAAGGCAAACAAGTAGACGGATTTCCTGATGTTAAGAAACTTGCGCCGCCTAGAGACACCAAAGGTGGTAATGTTGCGTTGCCAACCTGAGGCCGGGATGTTAGGCCTCGAGCAAAAGTAAGTTTACCGGCTACCTTACCCTCCGAACCGGAACACGTCATGACGTTATGGCGGCAGGAATAGGTAAGGCGGTGGTACCGATCCGGGTGAGTCGCTGCAAAACTCTACCACCTAGTCAGATGTCACGGTGTTAGTGACGGTGAGCCTATGCTCGCCTTTTACGAGCTGCCTGGCAGGAAGGCAGATGGTCTATTCTGCAAAAAAGCCCGGACTAACACAAGGAAAAATATTGAGCACAAAATATGGCGTTCTTGGCAAGCATGTGGACTGTCATGACGTCACTTTAAATCGACTCGAAAATTGAGTATAGACAAAATGTCGTTATCTCTTTTGGTATACCTATGTAATATCAACATTTGTTAAAAGAGACAACGAGATGTTATTAAGTTATATGTCGATTCCAACGCTATTTATACAACTAAATTTGCTACCTATAGAACATTGCTGTACTTCTTTATATATTCCTATTTCTATGTCAGTCAAGCACATATCCAATCCCGGGCAAAGTCAGAAAGTAAGTTTTTATTAGAAAATTGAGAAAAAAACACATTTTATTTTGGTTGGCCCGACCTGGAGATCGAGTCAAGCTACCTGAAGTGAAGTCCACCTCCGGACCGCTATACCACAGAAGCGATAACATATTTAGACAATTTATCAATTTAATATCGATGTAGATGAATCGTACTGAAATCGTACTTATCATTGACACAATAACATACTCATATATTATCCTACTAAGATATTTTAATAATTATAATTGTACCTGTTTTTTTTACACACTTTATAAGTATATTTTTATTTATTTGTTCTAAGTATAGCTATAGTTAATTGTTTTGTACACGATGCCTTCCATTTTATTTTCACAGCTTAATTTTTTTTGGGTTGGCTGGAAGAAATTTCTTTAGTTAGAGATAAGCTCGCCTTTTTTACATTTTTAACTTCTCGTGTATTTTGTGTATTTTAGTTTTTGTGTGCAATAAAGGGTTATATAAATAAATAAATGAAATATTTCATAGCTTTAATTAAACTAACATTAGGTCTGAACACGACAATTTTTACATTGTCATTAACCTGTCATATTATATTAATTTCCAGGTCATTTTAGGATATCATTATGGCAGTCTTGCAGCTAATCTTCATTGTGATTCCCCACTATTAGATGTTAATGCCTTACGAGAAAAGCGGATGCAAATTGTTACCGAACATCAAAGTTTCGACCGAACTTACACTGCTGTTAATAATTTATCTATTACCGGTGTTAATGCGCATGTTCTTTTGAATGGTTGCTATAGACCGAAGGTATTTATTATTTCATTAGGTACAGAATTGGATTTGAAAATTTCGTTAGTTTGAAAATAATTGAATTGTCTTTCAGGATCTTGATCGTTATCAATCTTCTATTCCACGCCTAGTTCTTATATCATCTAGACAAGAAAGTGACGTTAAAATAATTTTAAAAGATCTTACAAGTCATCCAGTTGACCCCGAAGAATTAGCTTTGCTAAATAATATACACAAAACAAAAATAATTGGACACCTCGGTAGAGGATATACGATTTTAGGTAATTAAGTTTATTTTTTTGGCATGAGACAGTTAACAATTACACAGCTTTTCTGATGATAAGAAACAATCATGGCCTAAAGAGATCATAGATGCGTTGATATGGTGGATGTGTTAGATCTAATGCGCAACTTTACCTGCTACCCTATCCTCCCAACCGCAACACGATACCCACTCGTGCAAGTTGTTACAAAGCATTTTACAACCAGTGGTTTTATTTTTAATGATCTATGTTATGTTCCTCTGGGTTGCCAGACAGGGAAGCAGATGTCGTATTAATTAAACATTCAAATTTTAATCACGTCTTAAATGTCATTTGTCAATATACAAGTACGCCATTTTTAACAATGATTTTTTTCCATATTATATGATCTGCAATGAAATGATCAACATTAATTAAAATTTGAAGCACCTGAACTAATATTCTCAAGCTATATCGTATTTTTGAGTGATTAAATAATTGAGAGATTAATTTTATAACTTAATTAGTTATTTTTAAGGCAAATCGAAACAAAAAGACACATTGACCTTGGCCGAAGAAGTGACATATTTTGATGAAATAAATCGGCAACTGTGGTTTGTTTATAGCGGCATGGGTTCCCAGTGGGCCGGCATGGGTCTGCAACTAATGCAAATACCCATATTTGCAGCCGCTATTGAAAGGTAATTATTTTTTGGATAGTCAAAATAAATTGAAGAAAGGGTAGAAAGTACAAAGACTAATAATATGAGGAGACATTATTGAAAAAAACAATATATACGTTATCCGTGTAAGAAATATGAGTTTCGCGTGGAAGTAGTATTAGTTTTTCGTGGAATTCATCCATGATGATCCATGATGATGGGTTTACAATATGGCAAACTTAAGACTTCTACTTTTTTTAAGCCCCTGTGTAAAATAAATCTTACTGTAAAATGAAATGTAAACGTATCACGTATGAGGCAGCCTTATTGAAATATTTGACCGCGTCGTTGGCCGAGGGGCTAACGTACAGACCTAACTGCAGAAGGTTTAACTGTCAACAGAGACAGAGAGTTGTGTAATGAACATGGAGATCTGTGTGTTCATTAAATTTATACTGGTATCACTGATTAACACCCATAACAAAATCATACAATTTGCTTACTTTGGGGTTAGATTAACTTGTGTAATTCGTCCAGGGATTTTTGTTTAATAATTTGTGTTTGTTATAATACTAGGTTAATTTAATTCGTCAATACTCAAATATTGACTAATGCCACTGTTTGTGTCCATTTGTCATTTGTGATATAAATTAATTCCAACATACTTGCAGATGCCAGAAAATTATGCAGCCGCATGGAATTGATATCTACAATATAGTTACTTCCCCTGATAAAAGTATATTTGAGAATGTTCTGAACTCATTCGTTGGAATTGCTGCTATACAAATAGGTCTAACTGACATACTCCGAGCTTTGAACATAAACCCAGATAAAATCATAGGTACATTAAAATGTTGTGTATGGATAAATAGTAAATTTATTTCTTAAAATTAATGAAGAAAAAATATTATCTTGTTTAAATATCTCATGTTGGGCTATTTTAAAATTAGAATAAGTTCTTAAAAACGAATAGTTAATAAAATTTAGGAAATTGATTCAGGTCACAGTGCAGGTGAACTCGGTTGTGCTTATGCTGATGGATGCTTTACAACCGAAGAGACGATATTATCTGCTTACATGAGAGGTTTAGTATCTTTGAACACTCCTTTGATTCGAGGATCTATGGCTGCTATTGGCCTTGGTTATCGAGAGGTACGAACATTAGCATTAATGATAATAGAATAAAGCACTTAAACTATTTATAACCGATATATTTATGACGTATTTTTTTGGAAATAGAGTATATATTCTTTTTCAAATGACACAAAAAAGAAGGTAGTCCATTTAGCTGTATGTTTTACTTTGTGTCATCCCGTCAATTATCGTCATTGTGTTCAAAGGCATGATTCCAAGGTTGTCCCAAATAAGTTTGGATATAATAAATTTTAGTTGTACTCTTTGTCTTAAAGTTTTCAGCTCTTAATATTTTAATTATTGTTTTTTTAACCATTATTAATCAACTGCGAAGAAACACTTTTAAAAAATCTTTCAACCTACAGTATTTGAAGACACAACATTTTCTAAACTTTGTTTTGTATAATTAAAACTATACAGGTCCCGGGTTCGAATCCCGGGACGGGCAATAAAAACAAAATTTGGGTTTTCCAACTTTCTAATAAAAAAAAATGTTGTCCGGGATTGGCTATGTGCCCGGTTGGCGATAGGCTTGCCACCTATCACATTGTGGGACTTATTGTGCCTATTCGTGGGTGCCCTGGTTGTGCCTCTGCCTACCTCTTAGGGGATATGCGCGTGAAGATACTTTTTTTAACTATATTACGTCAAAAATTGAAAGTTGGGCGTAATTGATTTGATCTAAAATTTTATTTGGATTTATCAATATGATATATTATGATACGTTTAGGTCCCAAAAATCTAAAAAAATGATGTGAGAAATAATGAATGTCAATCATATTTCTAGATTTCAAAACTGTGTCCTCCAGAGATCGAAGTTGCTTGTCACAATGGTCCTGACTCCAGCACTATATCTGGACCTGCTGATATTGTCAAAAAATTTGTGGCATCTCTGGAACAAGCAAAAGTTTTTGCTAAAGAAGTGCCTTGCTCAAATATAGCATATCATTCAAAATACATTGCCGCTACAGGTATGCGTTTTATTATTAAATGTTTCCTTGTAGTTCCTTATAACATTTAAAGTATTTTTATGATGATATTCAATGGCGGTTGGACAATTTATCGAGATTGATAGGTTTGAATCGCCTCTGCGGTCTAGCGGTTCAGGTGTTGGACTTGACTGCATGGGGTCCCGGATTCGATTCCCGGGTCAGGCAACAAAAATAAAATGAGGTATTTCCCATTTTCTAATAAAAAAAACGTTACTCGGGATTGGATATAAGCCCAGTTGGCGATAGGCTTGCCACCTATCACATTATGGGACTTAGAGTCTTCGGCTAGTCGTTGGTGCCCTGGTTGTGCCTTTGCCTGACTCTTCAGGGATATAGGCGTAAATATACTTTTTTTATACAACCTCATGTAATTATTGGTACTATGGTACTATAAATTAAGTTGTTTTAAATAATTGTTGTGCAAAAAGTTTTTCTTAATTTAGCATCTTCACGCCCATATTCCGGAAGAGGTAGGCTGAGGCACAACCCGGGCACCCACGACTAGCTGAGGACGCTAGTTAATTTTTTAATTTATTTAAAATTTAAACTCTATACAGAATTTTAGGACTTAATTGGTTTTCTATTTAATAGGTCCAAATATGCTAAAGTATTTACGCGAAGTTATAAAAAGTCCAAAGCCTCGTAGTGCAAGATGGTTATCAACGTCAGTACCCCAAGATCAGTGGCATGAGCCTATTGCCACGTGTGCGTCAGCCGAATACTATACTAATAATTTATTGGTGAGTTTTAGAGTTTTGGATATTAAGAATTTTACGACCGACCGACTAACTACCTTTTATTATATACCGGAAATATTGAGTAGGTCAAATCGTCGAAGGTTCAGGTGTATACTTAGTGCTAGAAACTGACCCTGTGAACGTCGTACATTCGTACGTTTTAACTTGGTGACATTAGAGATATCCACCATGTCCAATAGTGTTTGTTTTCACAACATCTAGCTACTATTGAAATATATCAACTACATCGTTCTGTAAAATTAAATAAAATAATTGTAGGTTATATACAAGTAAAATCAAAAAGTTCTTAGAAGTGAACGCATATAAAACCTTTTTGGGAAAAGCTCGATATTTAAAGTAAAGAGTATCAATCACAAAATATTTATGCAAACAGTCAGTTGTTTCTGTCACTTCATTTTTTTCGCACGTGATAAATTGTTTTGTATCTACCGAACATATAGTTCTCTTAACTGTGATCTACCGCTTGTTAGCGTCAAACAGTTATAATAACTATCCATAAAAATTAAAATAACTAGGTATGTTATAAAAAAACCGACTTCAATACTAAAAACTAAGAACTTACAAAGATTTAATATTAATTATATACTACCTTTTATTTATATGTGTCATTTACTAATAGGTTTGAAATCGGTTTTTTTAACGTAAATTAATAATTATATTATAAATAAGTATTAAATTGACTTGGCGCCGCTTCAAACATAACATAACGTAAATTGCACATAAAAATAAACAAAAACAAAAAAGAATTACGTAAATCGGTTCAGAAATCTCGGTGACATCGGTGTACATACATAAAAAATATACCGGCTGAATTGAGAACCTCCTCCGAAAACGACCATCCTCTCCATCCATTAGGAATTTGAAATAGCTCCTCCTACTGGGAAGGTTATGACCTCAGTATTCTGGGACAGTGAAGGTGAAGACCAGACGATTACTGGATGATATTATACAAATTTAATTCCGAAAGTGAGCGACACGATTCAAGACAAACGTCATGAAAAACTGTCGTTTGGCGTATTATTTCTTCAATAAAACATTCCTATTGATCTGAAGTTGCGATCAATACAAACGTTTTTCGAGGGTCAAAAAAAATTTTTTTTGGCAAGGAATAAGGAATAAGAACGCGTTATTCTAAATGCATTGGAGTTAGATTATGTAGAAAAATAAAATGTTTTTGTTACATTTTTTTTGCATATTTTATAGTGATTCTAAGAATTTTTTGATTCATCTTGTATTCTTAGATATGTTATGTTTTTTCAAGAGTCTCCGAAACCGGCGTGTTTGTATGAAAAGGGTTATGAATGTGAAGGAAGCAAGACAGGTTTGTCAGGATCGTGAGGTCTGGCACTCATACTCTCTGCCTACCCCGTAAGGGACTTGGCGTGAAGATATGTATTTATGTTATGTTTTTTTTATTTTGAGTATTTGACCGCCTCGTTGGTCGAGTGACTAGCGTACACGACTAACTATACCGATCAACCGTGAAGCTCGGGTTCGGTTCCCGACGGGGGTAGGCATTTGTGTGATAAATGTCTGCACTTCCGGGCCTGGGTGGTTATTAAATTTATCTATTTAAGTATTTCTATGTATTGGAATCGTTGACTAACACCCGTAACACAAGTATATAATTTGTTTACTTTGGGGTTAGACGCAATTTGTGTAATTTGTCAATGGATATTTATTGTTATTATAATTCAGATGTTTAAATAATAAATTGGTATATTGTTTTACTATCTCCTTAATATTTTTTTCATATTTAACTTTTTTATTTTTATGCATTTAGAACCCTGTTTTATTTGAAGAAACTGCTAAACTCATACCTCCTGATGCAATAGTTATTGAAATAGCACCTCATGGGCTTCTGCAAGCGATTCTTAAACGGTCTCTGCCTGCTTCATGTTATAATATTTCTTTGACAAAACGTGGCAATCCAGATGCAGTTACATTTCTCTTGCAAGCTATTGGGAAGTAAGTTTTTTTTTTAATTCGCCTATATACTAAAACGAAAGAAGTACTTCCATAATATGAATGATTTCAAAACTAAGCTTTTTATACGTAACATTTTGTATTTCCTTTGACTGAGATTATACTTTCTACAGCAAACCTTTAACTGAGTGGATATTACTAGTTAATTTCTAGCACTAAAGTTAAGTATAGATATAGGTAATCATGCACGAACATAGATTAATGTATTTTTATTTATAAAAATCTGAATAAAAAAATAAAATAAATCTCCTTCGAAGGTTGACAGAAAAAGGTGCTGTTAAATGTTTTAAACAATTAATAATTCTGTGTTGTTATTTTTTTGAAAAATTTCACTGACAACTTTCTATACAAGTAATTCCTAACTAATTTATTTTGCTTGAAACATGTAAGAAACCAATCACTGTTTAATTAACGTAAATATTAATCAGTATTTACAATTATAAGACAGCCATTCACAATTATTATGTAAATGACAAAAAAACTTACATTGATAATTAAAATTATTTTGTTGGCGATTTGTGTTACATACGTTAATAATTATTAAAAAAAATATCTAATGACATTATTTTAGTTTTGCCATTTGCATAAAGATAGTTATATATATTATTTGATGGACTAAAAGCTTTAGGAGATCAGTCATTCTTTAAACCTATAAATAAATTACCTTTTACGCATGTTTTTAAATATTTTTTTTATTAAAAAAAATACCTTTTAAGCGTGTTTTTAAATTCCGTTAGCAGTGCGTAATAGATCATAATACACTTAACACTACAATTATTTTAATTGAGTGCTTTTTTATAATATTGTAAGGCAAACAAGCAGACGGATTTCCTGGTGATAAGAAATTTACGACGCCAGAGACACCAAAGGTGGTAACGGTGCGTTTCCAACCTGAGGCCCGGGATGTTAAGCCTCTAGCAAAAGTAAGTTTACCGGCTACCTTACCCTCCAAACCGGAACACGTCATGACGTTATGGCGTCAGGAATAGGTAAGGTAATGTAATAGGTAGATGCTATTTTTGGACTGTGGCTTAGAACACTTTTTCTTGATTCCTTAACAATTTATGAACGTAAAGAGATTTTAATATTCTTTTATTATTACTATTTATCAGACACCAAAAGTTCAATTTTAAATTTATTTCTTACTGCCTTGAGTGTAACATTATTTATTATTGCAGGCTTTATCTGCATGGTTGTTTACCTGACATTCAAGAGTTGTATCCAAAAATAAAGTTCCCAGTGTCGACTGGAACACCCATGCTGTCACATTATGTGCACTTCGCACATCATGAGAAATGGTAAGTTTTTGTAAATCATTTTCTTTTCAATTATTTTAAAGTCTACCTAATGCTTTGATTTTATATTTCCTCGCAACCACACTAACCAATTCATTAATCTTAATTACATTTAAAACCCAAAGAATTCTTTTCCCTTTTCTTATTTCTCAAATTATAGTTAGTTGTTCTCTCATTTTCCTACCACTAGCATTATCTTTATGCTTTTAAATTAATTAGAAAAAAAGTCTAGCCGTTTGATTTGAGACTAGGTATTTATTTAGCTATTTATTTTTTATTCTAACGATTTTGTTTGCAGGGATGTTCCTTTGTACAAGGCGTTGTGTCGAAAGACAGCTGCTGCTCGTAAAATTTTTGTAAATATCCATGATGACGATTATAGTTACTTGAGTGGACACATTGTTAGGGGTAAATAAAATTTGAATTTTTATACATTTTCAGATTCAGAATCGCCAATGTGGTTTAACGGTTCAGTTGTTGGACTTGACTGCATGAGGTCCCGGGTTCGAATCCTGGGCCGAGCAACAAAAAGTAAATTGAGTTTTTCCAATTTCCTAATAAAAAAAATGTTGCCCGGGAATGGACATGGTCCCGGTGGGCGATAGGCTTGCCACCTGTCACATTGTGGGACTTAGTGTCTTCGGCTAGTCATTGGTGCCCCGGTTGTTCCTCTGCCTACCCCTTCGGGGATATAGGCGTAAAGATACTACATTTTCAGACTAGCTAAATATTTCTTACAGTAGAAGTAAGGAATTTTTTTTTCAACTTGGATTTTAAAGTGATGTTTAAAAAATGACCTCCTAAATTCGACTGTGTGTTTTATAAGACACAAATCGACGGAATAATTATATATACATTTTGATTCATCCTATTCTGATGTAGACCATGATTACCCAGATATATGGAGTTTTGGTTAGCATCTCTAAGATACAGTCTTAATAACCGAATAAATTAATATATTTGAATTATCTTAACGCAAGTAGTGAGTAGGTTCTGGTGAAGACTAATAATCTGGCTACTAAATTGTTCTCCTATAAATCTGAGTAAAATTCAACAAAACGTTTTTTAAGTTCTATTTAAACATTTTTTGCTTTCTTGGGTGACTTGTAAATTTAAATATTAGCTACTTTTTGCTACTTTAAATTAAGTTAATCATTTATTTATCTTTGTTTCCACGTAATGGATTTTCGTTGGACCTGGCTTTTTTTATATTAGGCTATTCAACCATTCAAATAATAAAATTTCGTCAAATAATATCGTTACTTGCAAAATAAAATGATTAAAGCATCATGTATCCTGTATTTTTTTCATTCATTATGTATAATCAATTTAAATGTCGAACTCAAATCAGAAGCATGTCATGATATAAATTTCAATTCTAAATTTAATTTTCCTATAGTTTCTGTTAAAAATGGATAAAAGCTACTATACCTTACTTAAGATAGAACTATTTAAAGCTTAATTAATACGCACCGCAACCACACCACATCACAGTAGCAAAAGGTAGTAAAGCACTGTTCACGAATAGTGTCGCTTCAGTTGTGTTTTGGTAACGGCCAAGTATTACTGTGGCACTGTCGTATATTAATACGTGATGTCAAAACTTTGGACTCGTTTTTACGAAAATTGCGCGGACGCAGGAGCATAAAATTTGGCACACTTATAGTTTATGTGTAGGAGAAGTGCAGAACGCCAATATTTTTCAATAATAATGCTTTTAAAGTACATTAAATCAATAAATAAAACATTACTCACACTACCATGCATTTGACACATACAAACAAATATATTGACGATAACGATAAAAGATCACAGATGGAGCACTAAAAAGTTTGGAAGCAGAAATGAAGATGGCGTTCTTATGAACAAGATATTATAATTTAATATGGTCGAATTTCGACCAATGGGAGACTAATAATATTAATGAATAGAAAAGAGAAAGACTTCAAGAACATAGTCAAAATTTTACAATAGAGTCGCCTTTTTTAACTACTGACCTCATTTCTTAAGTAGATATTCCATTGATCTCTAAGTATAGTTATTCGAGTATTAAAAACGTTATTACTAAAGGACAGCTTCTAAATTCAAGAATTAAAGACATTTAAGGCATGTCCTTTGCGTTTTGATATTTTATAGCGTAACAAGTTAATATATAGTTCATACAAAAGGTCTTTGGCATCATCACATAACTGATGTCAGTAACAAAATGTAGCCCGCGTACTTTTTTCTTATTCCCAGTTTGGAAATGCGGCTAGTTTAGTGATGTGGTAAGATCATGATACATGTGAAACAAGCCTAAAGCAACTTAGCGGCTCTAATTGTAGTCATCTATACAAATCCCTAATAAACAGTCCGACTAATGCTACTTCAAGTTTTATAATTTAGGTTCATCTTATAATATTTACAAGCCAGTTTAATTCTACTTAGATTTATGGGGAAAACGTATCGCACATATTAATTTGTCGATAAGAATTTGTAAAATAAAATTTTATTTCAGGTAAAACTTACTATCCCTTTGCGGCTGTCTTGGTTGCTGTGTGGGATACATTAGCCATGATCATGAATGTTAAAACAAAAACGCTTTCAGTACAATTTCAGGATGTGTATGTGCTTTCACATTTAATTATTCATGATCACAGCCCACTACGTCTAAAAATTAGATTTGAAAAAGGCGCTGGTCGTTTTGAGGTATAATAGTTAATATTATTGTTAGTTATCATTCTAAATTTAACTAGCTTGGTTAAAATAAATCAATGAAATGATTTATAATCACACCATTTTTATCACCGATCGCTGCAACAATAGCAACCCGTCCAGGTGCAAGAAGTTATGTATAAAAAATTGTCTCTGGAATCACTCTGATTGTACAAAAAAAAATACCAAAAAATATAAAAAAAAATATACGTTTCTTTACGAACTTGGAATGCAGCAAAAAACGAGAAAGTTCTTGGTCGAAAATAATCAAGTTTAGATTACAGTATTGATAATGAAAAATTCTCAACCGCTGCGACCCTATAAAACAAATTGATCAAAGCCTTTCCAAAGATGTTAAGAGACTTATCCTTTCAAATTATTTTGCAAAGTTTGGTCGCAAATGACTTTAGGTGATTCGCATAACTTTCACTAATCGCTCTATTTTGTCGGTATCGGCATATGTATGGTTAGGTTTATACGTAAACATAAGTTATATTCGTTTTTCTTAAAATGTATATATACGGGTTGTGTTAATGTTCTTGTTCGTTCTTCTTGTTATTCATTAAAGGCAATAACAATTTATTTGTAGGTCATGAGTGGTGTTATTCTTGTAGCAAAAGGATTTATATCTGAAGAAATAAAAGCATACAAAATTGAGGTTGAAAACAGTTCCAAAAATACTGATCTAACTAGCGAAGAAATTTATCGATTACTATACATAAGAGATTACAATTACACGTAAGATTTTCTTATATTTTATTGGTAACATTTTAAAACCTTAATAAAACAGTAAACTAACACGGCTTAGACGTGACGCATGGAAAGAAAATTTTATCTTCATGTCATGCAGAAAAAAATATGATGAAAAAAAAAATTAAGCCCATTAAAATTGCAAAAATCAACTCCATTTCATTAGATACTTCGAAGCAATTTTATTTCGAAAGATAGCACAATGTATTTCCACGCAAAATTTATTAACATCCTCGTAGCGGTTTTTGAGTTACACTATTTTTAATTATATAAAACAATTTGAAATCGTGGCCTATCTTTTATTAGTCGAGTGATCGCGACACAAACACACAAAAAAAATTCATTCGAACTGAGAGCCTCTTCCTTTTGTTGGAGTCGGTTAAAAAGAGGATTTATTTTCTGTTGTAATTAGTGAATGGCGCTTGGCGTTCACAGCATATGTACTCTAAGAAGTAACATACTTAAACGTTTACGCATCACTTAAGAGTATCCTAGCTTTGATAATCATATTTAATATAATAATAGAATATATATATTATAGTTACAGCTTGTCTCGTGTCTTTAAGAAACTAGCTTTATGCCTATAACTGGTTTTGATAACATAAGTTTTGTTAGTTTTCTGATGATGAAAGGGTTCCTTAGGGGTAGAATCCGTAATTTTATTTAATGCAGTCAATTTTTAAATATCATTCTTGAATCTTGAATGTTTTCAGAGATGCATTTCGCAGTATTCACAGCGCAAACGTTGGTCTAACAAATGCGCAGGTCATTTGGCAAAATAACTGGGTGACTTTACTGGATAGTTTGTTTCAATTGAATGTTCTGAAAAACGTTCATAATACAGTTACACTGCCAAAATATATACAAAACCTAGTTATTGATGTCAGCAAACATGAATCAGCAGAAACTCGTATAGTTAACAGCACAACTCTTATGGAAGTCAATATATCACAATACAATGACGTCACAAGGTAATTTTTAGGCTTTTGCGTTGCCACAGAAGTAGATTTTAATGTTGATATTTTAATGCATTGACTGTTGAGTTTGTTATCGTATTTGACACAGTCAATATCCGTTTAAGCGTGCAAATTAGTGTATCTTCGATTTGTTTTGCACAGCTTCACATTTATTAACTTTATTTTTTTCCGTTTCGTTATTAAGATAGGCTGCTTTAACTTTTCTTAAGGTAGTGACAAATAGCTAAATATCTTTATCATCATCAATTCCATCGTTACAATTTAATATAGTAACTTCCAAAGGGCTGTTACTTCAGTTCACTAATTCACTAGTTGTCCGCGATTGGATAAGTTCCCGTTTGACCATAGGCTTATCACACAATGGAATTCTTAGAGTCTTCGATTATTTGCAGTAATAGTTGGGTCTAGTTGTACCTGTAGCTACCCTTTCGACGATAACAGCGTGAAAATACTGACTGAAGAAAACACTATTGTTAATTGCTGATATCAATGGTTGGTGTTGGCGCTATAATTGTTGTTACATAACATGTTATTATTCTTAGTTACCTTCTTATCTCTTCTTACTTACGTCTACGTCTTCTTACTTACGTCTTCTTCTTACCTAGTATTACCACAAGTACCTTTATTGTTATCAATTTATGCAAACTTTTACTTTCAGCTGTGGAGGAGTTTTTATGAAGAATGTAAAGTTTTGTAATCTACCTACAATGAAAGAATTAGCTAGTACTACGATTTCCTTGCCTTTTTCTAATAAAATTAAGGTAACTATTTTAAATAATGACTTCTGAAGGCTGAATATTGTAGTTTCTAGTTTTTTATATCGTATGTAGGGATTTTTTTATTACATTATGGGTACCATTTTTTTATTATCATAAAAAACTGTGTGTTTGTGTGCCTATGTATTTACGTGGTATAATTATAAGTTTTGTTGGGAAATGTGATATTCAATTTCTTTTTTATTTTAGGAGCATTTAAATTTCATCATAGGTTCCTACTTTGTACGAGGACTTAAAAATGTTGATTTTTTTTTAAATAAATACACCGTTCACCCCAAAGACATTCAAGGAGTTAAACATGAATTGCCAGTCTCAGGCTGGAAAATTTAGCCTTTTGTGTAAATTTAAAAGTTACCCTTTAGTTACCCGAGTTAATTTACTGACACTAGCCTCTAAATTGTAACACAATAACGGTGAGCACTAGTGAAATATTTTATACATGTCTCAATGTCTTGAACTGAGGTGTCCATATTTTTCACGCGGGTTCATTCTTATCGCCTCTGTGATCTAGCGGTTCAAGTGTTGGACTTGACTTCAAGAGGTCCCGGCTTCGAATCCCGGGTCAGGCAACAAAAAGGAAATGTGGTATTTCTAATTTTCTAATAAAAAAAATGTTGCTCGGGATTGCCACCTATCACATTGTGGGTTTTACTTCGGCTAATCGTGGGTGCTCTGGTTGTGCCTCTGCCTATCTCTTCGAGGATATAGGCGTGAATATACTTTTTTGTTTCATTATTTCCAAATCACTGGCAATAATTGTATTAAATAATATTTAAAATCTTAACAATTTTTTCACACCACAACTTTCGTGATACAATCAATTACGTCACAATATATGGTATTTTCGCCAAATATTTTTAGGAAAACAAAGACATAAAACAACGTAATATAATAGCTAATGGATCTATATCATCTCATGGTGTAATGCTGAAATCTGGACAAAAACATAACTTTAACTCACTCCATTGGGTTAAATCTTTTGAAGTTTCTGGACCTGGAAAAATCAATGTAAGTATTTTTTGCGTGCACTCGTTAAAAATATTGTATTGAAAAGATATTTAAGGAATAAGGTTGTATTGAGTTAATATCAAATTTTTTGATAGTCTACGTTTTTTTTATAAAGGATTCCTTTTGTTCCGAGAGTGATATGGAATTGAGTCTCGTTTTTAAAATAATCGTAAAGACGTTGCGGCGTGATCGATGAACTATCAGTAATCAATTATGTTTAATCAAAGTTCGGAAAAGTTCGGTGAAGTTGTAAAAAATCGTAAGATTAGCAACAAGTTAGTCATTCAAAAAAAATATGTTTAATTCTTGTTTCCTAATATTGCTTTGTTGGCTTAGGACCGACAAAAAAAACACAGGGCTTCATAGTTTACTTTTAGAAGAATTTTGTTTCTCTACTTAAGTGTTCATGGTGTATTTAAATAAATATTGTAAATTAAATTACTTAAAATGTCAATTGATTGATACATTTAAGTAATATTTGCGTATTTTTTTTTATTTTCTTTTATTTTTCACAGTTTTATTCCAAACGTCTGAGGACGTTTAACATTAGTTTTTACTTCTACAACAGCCTTTATGCTCTTTTTCGCTACGTGTAACTAATAATTTCCTTATCATCGCAAAATCATTCACTGTATATTTCAGGTTGCCTATGCTGGTATTAACATTGTCAATGTTAAAAGTACGAACATTGAATCACAATTCAATCATTATGATTTGATAGATTTCAGTGGAAAAACTGAAAGGTATTTTTTTTTTGGTTATTTAGGTTCGGTTCCTATAATCAACGAATCGTAATCCGTTAGTGTAACCATTGCTTGTTTATTTAAAAGTAATGAAGCGTTGCTCATAGTTACACAAAATACTTTGAGCTATTAATAGACAGCGAACAACCATAGTTAGCTTTTTTTTACTATTCGTGCAAAAAACTACCATTCGTTAGCAAAAACGACTAGTATCTTGAATATAGGAACTGGATATTCATCTATTTTTATGCTTTATGATATAATACCACTTGGGTCTAATCGCCACATATAATAACAATCTCCTATGAAAGTTGATGTATTCTGTTGTACAACTGAAGGGACTCTAATAATAGCTTTTTCAACGGGTTACCGCGGAGCTTGGCAGGTTAAATTAAATTTAAAAATTATATTGATTTCATTTCTTGATATCCATGAGTATGTGTGATTCTGATTTTATGTGTTTTAGTGGAATTCCGGTAATGGGAATAGCTCGAACGGCCAGGATTGCCTCTGAATTTAAAGATCCGGAGTTATTGTGGCCAATTCCAGCACACTGGAGCTTAGAAGATGCTGCTACTGTTCCGCTGGCATATTCAATTGCTTATTATGTTCTCGTGCGTAAATTCATTTGGCAATATACACCATGATAAGTATGATAAAAATAAAAAAGATCTCATACTCTAAATATTATAATACAAAATTAATCTTCGCGAACTAGCTTATCTCAAAAATGTAAAGAGTAACAAAACTAAAAAACTAGAAGCCTTTGATTTAATACGATTTTATTAATATGTGATATTTAAGTAGATACTCGTATATCATTCTGAAAGTGGAAAGAATGACAGATGAAAGATTGACAAAGCAGATATACAATGCAAATGTGGATGGATGTAGGTACCCGGGGAGACCAAGGCTGACATTTCACGATCAGATCAATCGGATATTATCCAAGGGTGGTGTCAAGAGTCTCCGAAACCGGCGTGCTTGTATGAAAAGGGTTATGAATATGAAGGAAGCAAGTCAGGTTTGTCAGGATCGTGAGGTCTGGCACTCGATACTCTCTGCCTACCGCGTAAGGGACTTGGCGTAAAGATATGTATGATATAATTGATAACTAATTGCGCTATTGATAAAAAAATATATCACGATGTGATTAATGTTATTTAATAAGAAACATTTTTCATTAACAGACATCAAGTCACATATCTTATACACACACACTTGTAATATCTACTTCTATCTGTAGCACCGTTTTTAATATTACGTCTAAGGTAGCACCTCACATAGAGCCATTTTATGATTATGAAGTATTAATCACGAACGATCACTTGGTTATATTCAAACATCCCAGAACGTAATGACAGCTTTTACATATCGATTCAACTCTTTTTTATAATCTCAAATAATAGCAGTATACTAGTCTATTTTTTCTAACATTTTATAATATTTTTACCAAAATTGTTAATGTTATTTTAAATAATAGTCAAATAAAATTTAATTTTATTTATAGACAATTAAAGCAAAACTTTTGCCGGGAAAAAGCGTACTAGTACATGGAGGTGCTGGAGCAGTAGGCCAAGCAATTATATCTTTAGCACTGGCAATAGGCTGTAAAGTATTTACTGCTGTAAGCGATGTCAATAAGAAAAGGTTTTTGAAGCGTTTGTTTCCAGAGTTGAAAGGTTAGTAAAATAAGTTATTCGATTTGAATTGATTTTTTCCATAGAAGTAGAGACAAAAATAGGATCACCTTTAAGCGATCGCTGCTACGTTTGGACATCCGCAGCACCAGGTGTATCACACGATTGTAACAACGGTGTTGAGCCAAGGCCCAAAATCCAACTCGCATACTTGTGAAATAAAAAGCATCATTAGCTTTTATTAGTTTCGAACTCAATTTAAAGGGTTGGGTTCGAAAGGGTTTAAAATAATTGTTTATTTTCAGATAGCCATATTGGAAACTCTAGAGACATCAGTTTTTGTGACATGGTGAAATTCGCTACGGACGGAAGAGGATGTGATTTGACTGTAATATGTTTTAAACATGAAATACTCAGTGTAAGTTAACATTTGTGATAAGTTTTATCCATATAAGTCAAACGTTGTTCAAATACACTCAGTAGGGTTACCCTTGAGACTCGATACATGCAATATTTGAAACTGGAATCGAATACGTCATTTTAAGTACTTTTGAACACAATCCTAGCGAATAAGTTAAAGCGTCTTTAAGTTACTAATTAATAATACATTATTGTATCAGTTTCATCCTTTTGAAACTTAATGTTATTAAGCCTCTAGAACTATGTTCTTGAGTACCTAAAATGACATTTCCGATTTCAAATTCTAATTTGCAGCGGCATTAATGAGTAACTCTAAAAGTAAATTAACCTTTGATGTCTCTAGGTGGCGTGAATCTCTAACTATCAAGATATCCGTCTGCTTATTTGCCTTCCAATATCATAAAAATAAAAAAATAAAAAGTTAAATGGATCACCACTAACGACCCCATTGATGGTAGAATGAAAGTCTCCCGAGTAGGGATCATCCGCCTTATCTGTTCCTCCCACCGGAGTCATAAACTCTGTCATGTTCTGGTCCGCAGGGTAGGGCATCCGGTAGTCTTGCACAATTTGCCTAATGCATTAGCTGACAGGGACGTACTGACAGTGACATAACATCTCTATAAGTCATGGTCGTCTCTTACCATCCGGAGACCTGTGTGCTTTTTTCCTAAGTATATAGCAGGATTGCTAAGTATATAAAAAAACTCTAAGTATATAGCAGGAGTTCTGACGCCATCAAGAGAAAAGATGGTCAAAGTTTTTTGCAGTGAAAACTTCTGTAACGGCGTTGCGCATTTTTTTTTGGAGTGGGTAAATCTTTTAAACTCGCATCAGATCGTCAGATCGTAAGAGGGCGCAGGGGTAATGCGCGAATAAGACGGCGCAGGGGGTTGCGTGAGATCTAAAATAAAACGTAGATTCATTGCTGTTTTTGCATTGCTTGGATATTTCCGAAGAGTATAGGATTAGCAATGGATAATACCAGTACGAGTGAGTGTAAAACAATCGTGAAAAAACAGTTTGTGGTAGATAAAATAGATATTAGTTTAGTGAAACATCATTTAATTTGTTTGCGACTTGTAGGTATATCATAATTTCTCAGTTAATAAAAATTACAGTACAACATTGTGAAGAAGTTTAGCTGTTTTCGAAAAAGTTGTAAGTTTAAAAAAATAAATGTTTCATCATGTTTTATCTCATAAGTAATACTATTTTAACTGGTTGACGTAAATTATGAAGTGACCGTACTAGTAGGTACGTAGCGTACTAAGGTTTCATGGTTTAGCACAGAGTACTAATAGGTAGGTACTAATAGTACTAATAAGGTGTACTAGTACATTATTCGTACATTACAGTGCGAACCTAAAAATGTCCGATTAAGTACAAGACTATTGTATTCTACCACATAAGTAAATGATAGTACTTTCATATTGATAATTAAAGCAATTCGTGCAAAATTATTCCCTAACCATTCCAAAATATCAAAAATGCACAGCGTTAATATTCAAGTTTCACTTCTGCAGGTACTCCCGGAGTCCAACCCTTCTTTTTTATAATTATTGAATTTCGTGTTTATTTTGAATGAAATTAGTCAATTTTGGTGGCATTTTGTACAGTTGTGTTCAATGAAACTGCACAAATTAAATAATTATGAAGAAATTAGCGTATGGTGTATTTCATGGATTCCACTAAATCTCGATATGAACTTGAGTAATGAGGTCGCCGCTTTACCCAAGACCCTGACATGACTTATCGACGACTTATGACTAATTATAATTATATATAATCCTGATCTTGGTGAATTTGTTGCAAATTGTTGCAAATTTCTACTTGACTAATGGTGAAATGCTATCGCGAATGCCAAACCTTAACGAAAATAAAAAGAAGTATATAGTAAAGTCACAAAAGTGAATTGTCTATATTTTAGAATATTTACGTTGCCTGTAAATCATTTGGAGTAATTGTCGACTTATCCTTACTGCATAGTCATGAAGATCACTACTTTGGAATGTCGAATTTGAATTTAGACTGTTCGTATGTCGCCGTCAATTTATCGTCAATATTTGAACCAGAATTTGAAACAGATAGAAAGGTATGCACTTTTAAGTATCTATTTGTAAGAAAAAGACTAAGAACATTTATAACTTGACTTTTCGAAATTGCTGTTTGATTTATAAACGTGCAGCTAGCATACGAAATACCTGTCAAAACCTTTACCATGAGTTAGTATATATTACGTTCGGTTCAAAGTTTTTATACAAATAATTTTACAGAGACGAACGTGAGTAAATTAAACTTGTATATTATACATATAAAAAAATAATAAACTTGGGTATATTAAACTCATGGTAAGGGTTCTGACCCCTGTATAGTCAAATATTTCATTCGCCTACTGTACATATTTTTTTGCAGAATCTATTATATTAATACGTGATGCCAAAACTTTGGACCCTTTTTTACAAAAATTGCGCGGACGCAGGAACATAAAATTTGGCACACTTATAGTTTGTGTGTGGGAAAAGTGCAGATCGCTAATATTTTTCAATAATAATGTTTATTAAGTACATTAAATCAATCAATAAAACATTACCCATACTACCATGCATTTGACACACACAAACAAATATATTGATGATAACGATAAAAGGTCACAGTAGGCGCTGTATGGCAGTTTGGAAACAAAGTAGTTGGTCTCCAGAAACAATGATGGCGTTCTTATCAACAAAATAAATTAAAAATTGTGATGGTCGAATTTCGAGCAACGGGCGACCACTAGTAGTAATTATTAAAAGTTAAAACTATCAATTAGAAACCAAAGGCATAGCCAGGATTTAATATAATTCAAAAGAAAAAATCTGATACTATGTTGTTTTAATCGTGGTTTTTGACCACAGGAGTACCTCACTTAAGTATTTCTTCGAGGTTGGGTATTAATTTAAAATAAAATATTATATCAAGAAACAGCTTCATTTAACGAATATTCTGCAATGTTCAGTTTTTAACAAAATCTTTTTTATAACTTCTCTATCAATTTCTTCTTTTTTAAGGACAAATTTCTTGTCCATTTGCTTACTTGAATTTTTTGAAGAAGAATGATTGAACACGCTATCTAAAAAAAATACACTTTTATAAATAGCCTGTTTAAACGGTTTACAATAATTTGGAGAATTTTAGTTTTAAGTGATGAGCTATTCTAGGTAGCTCTCCTCTGCCCGTACCTATGAAGATAACATATGCTACTTCTATGTAAGAAACATTTCAGAATTAAAGCATCTTCACGGCCATATCCCCGAAGAGGTAGGCAGAGGCACAACCAGGGCACCCACGACTAGCCGAAGACACTAAGTCCCACAGTGTGATAGGTGGCAAGCCTATCGCCAACCGGGCACATTTCCAATCCAATCCCGAGTAACATTTTTTTTATTAGGAAATTGGAAAAACTTAATTTCCTTTTTGTTGCAGAATTAATTTTTAGTTAAAGACCATAGAAGATAATCCGTTTAACTTTTTCGACCTGACTATAGTAAAAGTAAATAATAAGTACCCCGTATTGGTCCGGGTCCTTTGTAGAAAAGACCACCTACCTTCCTACCAGGCAGTTCCTAAATGATGAGCGTATGCTTATCGTCACTATCACCGTGACATCGTACTAGGCGGTAAAGTTTCGCAGTGACTCGCCCGGATTAGTACCACCGCCTTATCTATTAACATCCCAGCCTCAGGTTGGTAACGCAACATTACCACCTTTACTATCTCTAGGTGGCGTGAATTTCTTATCACCAGGAAATCTGACTGCTTGTTTACTTTCCAATATCATAAAAACATCTTGGGATCTTTCGCACTATCTCTGCGTCATCATATCAATCTTTTTAACTCAAGAGTTGATTAAAGGTATTAATCAAAATAAATTATTTTATTAGCACCTTCAAACATTACTTAGTGAAGGCATAGCACGTGGACACGTTCGACCTCTCACACGCATAACCTATGGATTGCAAGAAGTTTCGCGTGCCTTCCTATTGGTCTCTTCTCGTCGACACTGTGGGCGTGTGCTCTTGGACTTCCATCAACCAGCGACCTCTCAACCGAAGTACGAAAGAATGTGTTGTTATTATTATTAATAACGCTTTATTGTGCACAACAATATCACAAAAAAAAAACAATACACAAAAGGCGAACTTTTTTCTAATAAAAGAAATATCTTCCAGCGAACCTGTGAAAGGAAAATAGTTAATGAAAGAAACAGACCTTAATTTGTAATTCATTTAAAACATTCTTGCATAAAATTTGTTTAAAATGACAAATTTCAGTGCTTTAAAATAGAAAAGTAACTAAATTTGGCCGGGTAACGTTAGTGTACTCGGAAAATTGAAATCGAATAGAAAATAAGTTTTTAACAAAATCTATATTTTGTGACAACCTTTTAATGTAAGTAAATCCTTACTTATTCTTAGCAGTCAACTTGAGAAATACATACTATTCAAGACGTATCAATTAATAAGGACAATCTTGAAATCCTTAGGTGTTCGTATGGCTGCTTTCCAGATTATATTAGCTTCAAATTACAATAATTTGGTATTGTCATTTGATTTAGGCCGGGCGCATATATATTTTTTTCATATTAGGTTTCCTAATCAGGAATTTAGATTTGGAAACCCAAATGGTGTTTTTTAATACAGAATGTTAACGAAAGCGCACACGCTCTTAGTTTTTTGGAGCCGAAAACACCTAAGCGTTTGCAATAGTCTAGCGGAATTCCAAATCTGAATTCCTAATTAAAAAACCTAAACAACAAGCTGTATGCTTTGGCCGGCCATATATATGCATGCCAAATTTCAGGTTAATCGATAACCGGGAAGTGGATAAAACTTGACTTGTAAGATTTCACCATCCTATTTCTATGAATTCCACCCGGACATGCATGAATACGTTGCGAGTTAAATAAAAGCTTGAAATAATTATAAAATAATTTAAAATTATAATTCAAACTTTGCTGAAACAAAATAAAAAAAATGCAATATTATATTTACAGGTTCCTGTGTTTGTCTAATGCATGTCAAATAATACTTTCTGATAATGTCATTTTTGGAATAAAGCTAGGTGAGAAATTAATAGAGGCAGGAGCAAGAAAAATTATTTTGCTTTTACCAAAAGAATCAAATATGGCAAAAATATATGAAACGTAAGTATGATTATCATTATTATGATAAAGAGTGTTTTGATATACCTAGAGTTGAAATTCACAGTACAGACATAAAGACTAATGAAATTAACTACAAGTACTTACTACCTAGTACTACAAGTTTAATATCTCTCGCAGAAAACAAAGATGGGTTGCACTCTGGGAGTGCCAGCAGAAGTGAAAACTTTAATATTAACGTTGTGTATTTTTGATATTTCGGAATTGATAGGGAATAATTTTGCACGAATTGCTTTAATTATCAGTATGAAAGTAGTATCATTTATTCACAAATATTATTTTCATATCAATAATCTGCGTTTAGCTTGACAAAAACTCGCTAAAGTAAGACCACGTGACGGCTAGGAGCGTCGTCATATAATCTGTGCAACGAACATTGCTCATCAACACATAAAGCTTATTTTCAAGATGAAACAAATAGAGTAATGTCTGTTGATATTAAACGTATCTGCTACATAATATAATGACGTTGTCTTGTGAGAATGTAATGGTAGGTATGTTGCGGCATATTATCCACTGCGAATCCTATACTGTTCGAAAATATGTAAGCAATACAAAAACAGCAATGAATCTATGTTTTATTTTAGATCTCATGCCGTCTTATTCGCGCATGCGCCCTGCGCTGTCTTACGTTCTGACGATCTGACGCGAGTTTAGAAGTTTTTATCCATTCCAAAAAAAAAGAGCACAACGCCGATAAAGAAGTTTTTACTTAAAAACGTTTTGGAAATATCGAAACGGTATTCCATAAAGGAATTCCGAATGTATATGGACGTCAAAATACCTAATGTAATTGATTTGAGTTCTGATTATTTTTGGCGTCAGTTGTTGGCGAAGGGATACGCTAACATCGCCCTTTATTTTTTGTTCTAGTAACTTGAGATAACTGGATTATTTTAATAGTTCGGTCAGACATTACTAGGTGGTAGAGTGCTTTGCAGCTGCTCGATTTACTTATTCATGTTTCCATAGCTGCTATGCTTGCAATTTTCGAATTCCGTTCTGGAAGGTAGAGTAGCCAGTAAGTGCACATGTGCCTTAAAAAAACCTGACCTTTTGTTTGGTTAGTTATGTTCCAACCGTTCGGTTTGTATGGAAAAAATAATTGTGGTTTATCCTAGTTTCCTCATAGTCGAACGCGATAAAAAGTATCCTATATCCATCTCCTGGTTTTAAGCTACCTATTTATCAATTTTCAGTTAATGGGAAAAATAAAATGTTATTTTTCCTATTTTCCATTAGGTTTCTATGAATTCTAACGCGATAAAAAGTATCCTATATCCATCTCCTGGTTCTGAGCTACCTATTTATCAATTTTCAGTTTATAGGAAAAATAAAATGTTGTTTTTCCTAGTTTCCTCATAGTCGAACGCGATAGAAACTTAAATCATATGTATAGGAGACGGTTATCTCTCACCATCAACATAGTTTCTTACGATTGGTGGTAAAAATTACAATTATCATCAAAAATTACCAATTAATAAATAAATTAAAATAATAGCTCTATTTAATTTTAGGTTTTGGAAAGAGCACGGAATGCAAACAAATATAGTAATTGGTAGTGTTACCGATGAAAACAATATCATAGATATATTAAAATCTAGTCATACTAACGGACTGAAAGTTGAGAATTTATTCCTTATAATGCTGAATCATCAAACTAATGAAATCGATGAAACAACGAAAAGGGTATACATGTTGGTACAACAATGTAATATTTTTCCCAAGTGAGTAACTTATTTTTTATTATACCTTTACTAGTTGTTGTCCCTGTGTGAGTGTGTGTGTATATGTGTGTGTGTGTGTGTGTGTG